>MU739732.1:81565-102157 GCA_026770625.1 Nicotiana glauca
GGGACACCATTATTTTCCCAAGTGGCGACTCTGAAATTTAATAAATAAATCCCGTTCCGACTGTCCTTTAAATGGAAAAACTCCTTCCCTTTTGGTTATTATATCCCTTTCTCGGGGTGTATTAAAACCAAAAAACAGGTCATTGTGCGAAAGCATATATGATGAGGTAAAAAAGGAGGTGTGACAAGTACCTTCTATTATTTCAAAAAAATTCCAAACCTTACTTCTTTTTATACGATTAGTAGTCGGAGCCACATGTGGTCTACTACTAGTGCCACGACCACCACCCCTTGTAGCAACTCCGACACTACCAACCCCAGCACTAGTAGGTGTAGCTGGTATCTCATCTTCCATTCCTATTTTATTATCTTGTATTCCAAAATCTTCTTGTAATTGTTCATAATCTATATCTATATTATCATTAAGCGATGATTCAGAAACATGTGTAAATGATAATGGGTTATTACTATTACTATCAGATGCTGAAGGACTACCACTTTTTTTTATTTCCCCTACCAGTAACTCTTTTACACGCTCTTTTAGCAACATTAAACATATTATAAAAATTAAAGTATAAGATAAAATTAAATATTCAATTAAAATATTAAATAAGAGAAAGAGTTGGAGGGAGTGCACCGAATTCGACAATAAATTGAGCACTTGATTACGCAATTCCGATGTTACCACGAACAAACGTCAAGCAAGTATTTCAATTTTGAACTTCAAACTTCAAATTCCGAATGACAAAACACGATAAATTAAATTCAAGAAAAGAGAGCCAAATAAAAATTATAAAATTAGAAGATGAAATGATGAATTGAAGTCTGAAGACTTAATGTCTTGCAAATTGGAGAATGAGAGAGTGAGAGAAATTGAGATTGAGAAATGAGTATTAAGTGAAGAAATGAAGAAGAGGGGGGAAGATGGGTATTTATAGTTTTAGAGAAGGTTAATTTTATAAATTGCAAAAAGGGTTAAAAATTAAAAAAATAGGCTATTTGTGCAATAGACCCGTTGGCCAACGGACCAAATGAGAATCTGACCGCTACCAACGGTTAGTGGGGCCCACAATTAAAAAATTAAAAAAAAAACAAAAAAAGTTACCATTGAACCGGGCCGGGCCGGTCCGGTTAACCCGGTAAGAGTGAACAGTAACTCTTTCGGGTTCAACCAGGCCGGTTACCTGTTTCAAAAATTTAAACCGTCCAAACCCCCCAACCCCCTACCCAGCCCAGCCCAAGCCAGCCCAGCCCCCCTTACCGGTCCGAGCCGGTTCCGGGTTCTACCGGTCTGGGCCAGTCTGGAACCGGGTCAACCCGACCCGTTTAACACCTTTAACATAAGGTGAAATTTGAATCCGTAACCACTTAGGAGTGTAGTGAAATTAAAATAATTAAATTGTTTCTAGATAATCACATTCATTATTAGCTTGTAAATTTAGTGTTAATTTTTCAACATTTATCATTTCTAAGATTTTCTGTAACATTTCCAAGTGTCCAACAATAACAACAAACCCAGTTTGATCCCAATATATAGGGTCTGGGGAGGGTAGTCTGTACGCATACTTTACCCTTACCTAATGTAAGTAGAGAGACTGTTTCCAATAGACCCACGACTCAGGAAGGGCAAAAAGAAGAAGAGGGAAGCAAGGAAGGAAGAAAGATGGAAGCAAGGAAGGAAGAAAGATGGAAGAGAAGAAAAAGGGACAGATAAAGGATAAATAGTATCAAATAATAGCAACAGGGAATACAATACATGAAGCAAACAAAACCACTTAACGTAATAAAAATCTAAGAATATGAAGAGACATGCATGCTACTAAGCCTATCGATGAACACTATAAACTACCTACTAACCTTCTACCTTAATTATCGACCTCCACACCTTCCTATCAAGTGTCATGTCCTCAGTGAATTGAAGCAGCGCCATGTCCTGTCTAATCACTTCTCCCCAGTACTTCTTAGGCCTACCTCAACCCCTTCTCAAACTCTCCATGGCCAACCTCTCACACCTCCTGACAGGGGCATCAATGCTTCTTCTCCTAACATGTCCGAACCATCTCAGTCGCGACTCCCGCATCTTGTCATCTACGGATACTTAAAACTCGCTCTCTTGGGGATGACTTGATCATCAAGCTTAACTTCTACGTCTGCATCATGGGTCTCACTGAATTTGCACTCCAAGTATTCTGTCTTGGTTGTACTAGTTTGAAACCTTCAGATTCCAAGGTTTGTCTCCAAACCTCCAACCTCGCGTTAACTCTGCTACGCGTCTCGTCAATCAACACTATATAAGCGGCAAATAGCATGCACCAAGGCACCTCCCCTAGGATGTGAGGCGACAGTACATCCATCGCCAAGGCAAACAAAAATGGGCTAAGAGCCGATCCCTGGTGCAATCACATCACCATAGGGAAATGGTCCGAGTCACTACCCACAACCCTAACCCGAGTCTTAGCGTCATCATATATATCTTTAATCATCCTAATGAACGCTACCGGAATGTCGTTAACCTCCAAACATCTCCGCAGGACCTCCCTCAGAGCTGTGATTTTTTAGTAACCAACTTGTTATCTGTATTGGTGTTCTTGCACATATAATAATGTGACTGAAATTATGAGCAGTAGAAATTGCAAGAAGTGCTGAAGAGTTGTAATGCAAGACTTGAAGATGTTAGTTACTTGTAAATGGAAAGTGGGGACCATATACGATTAGATTGCGCACAAAGGTTGCTGTTGATTGTCAATTCTTTATGAGTAGTACATTTAATTTCTTGTGGCATACTATTTGTTTAAGTGTCACGATCCAATTCCCAAAACCGATCGTGATGACGCCTCTCGTGAAGATAAGGCCACCCAGCAGAACAACAACACCTCTTTTAACAGTTACTTAGCATGGATAAGTCTGAATCATAGATAATGAAATCATATTGCGGAAAAAAATGTGATAAAACAAGGAACCCATCCCGACTCAGCCCGAAATCGGGGTGTCACAAGTCACGAGTATCTAGAAGGATTTTTGATACAACTACAAAGCCTCTAATACATAGAATAAAATCTGGAATCAAAGGAAGAAATCCGGTGCCGCGAACGCTGGCGGTCACCTTGCTCAGCTACGATAGCAAATCCTCAACCAGCTCAACCCGCTACCGGGTAAACCAATACCTCCATCTGCTCGCGAGGTGCAGGGAGTAAAGTGAGTACTCCAACTCAGTGATTAATAAAGGTAAATAATAACTGAGCAGCAAGAAACCACGTAAAGCAAGTCATCATGCTATATAGTACAGTGTAACCCTTTGAGAAAACAGTGAAACCGTGAAATCTTTGGAAATATCTCGACTCAGTTTTTAAACCTCTTTTGAAAACATCCTTTTTTCCAACAGTTAAGCAAATGAATGCGAAACAAATAGTGCAAGTCAGCACATAAGTCAGCCCCTAGGGCACAACACTCCATTAACAAATTACACCAGGGTATCAGGTAAACAGTACAAGGAGTAGCATGGATGCAAATGAAATGCGAGTGCTGGAATATCATGACAGATAACACAAATAGGAAAAATGCATGAGTGCAATGCAATGCATATGATGGTACACTCCGGTACCAACTGCGGCGTGCAGCCCGAGCTATCCACATATTTAACATCGACGGCGCTCACTAGAGGTGTGTACAGACTCCGGAGTGGCTCCTACAGCCCAAGCGCAATATCAAGCCATCTCTTGGCATCAACCAGGCCCTCGGCCTCAATATCAATATAACACCGCTGCGGCATGCAGCCCAATCCATGCTCAGTCCAGAAATGCACATAAGCCACTTGGGCAATGTTAAAATGATGGTTATCAGCTCAAAACATCAATAATATATTTTTTCAGTTTTCAAATCTTAGAAAGATGGCTGGGTTTGCAAAACAGTATTAAAACCTTGGACCGAGATCAAATAATATGCAAAAACGGTGATATCAATCCCTGAAGGATTCACATAGTTGGCACGAAGCCCAAGCATGGCAATCAGCCCAAATTATGATGACAACAAGTAGTTTCAGTCAAATACGTAGTAATTTCATCAATCGGGACGGAGCAAGTCACAATCCCCAACGGTGCTCTACCCCACGCTCGCTATCCGGCGTGCAAGTCACCTAAATACAACACTATGATGTGCAAATTCGGGGTTTCAAACCCTCAGACTATCATTTACAGACATTACTCACCTCGAACCGGTGAAATCTGTAGCTCGCGATGCCTTTGCCCCTCAAATCGGCCTCCACGCGCGTTGAATCTAATAAAAAATCAGAGTGAGTACATCACAACATGCTAAGGAAACAATACCCAATAAAAAACAATTGAAAAATAGCAAAAATCTCGAAACTAGCATAACCCGAGCCCCGGGCCCACTTCTCGAAAAATTAGAAAATTCACATCAATGGATTCCTCATCTTGCCACGAGTCTTTACATATCAAATTTTACCAAAATCCAAGCTCAAATGCTCCCTCAAATTCGAAATTTAAATCTCAAAATCCTAAACCCTAGTTTATCAATTTTAGGCTTAATTCCATGAATTTCTAGGTTAATTTCACATAATAATAATGTTTTTAACTCAAAAATCTTACCTCCAATGAACTCCAGACGAAACCCTCTTCAATTGCTCCCAAAAAGCTCTCAAGATGTTCAACAATGGTGGAAAATATCCCAAGCTCGCGGATGAAAGTGTTATTTTAAAACCCTCTCTAACCAACACTTTTCGCTTATACGGTCCCGTCCCCGCTTATGCGGGACCGCTTCTGCGACATCTATACCGCTTCTGTGGTTCTGCACTTAAGGTCCTCGACCGCTCCTGCGGTCTATAAGTCGCTTCTGCGACATCCGCTCCAGCGGACATATTCCGCTGCTGCGAAAAATCAAGAAATCTCCAGGTCCGCTTTTGCGACCAACCTCCCGCATATGCGGCTTCGCAGATGCGGTTGACGTCACCGCTTCTGCGAAAATAGTCTAAACCCCAAGACTTTGCATCAGCGGATCTTTCCTCCATTTCTGCGTGACCGCACCTGCGGTCCATAACTGCAGGTGCGAAAACACCAGATACCAGCTAACCTTCAACATGCAAAAGTTTCAAAACTCTCTGTTTAACCATCCGATCTCACCCCGAGGCCCCCGGGGCCTCAACCAAAAACACAAACATAATCCAATACCTTATTCAAACTTGCCCCAATCATAAAAACACCGTGATTTACACTAAAACCATCAAATCACATCAAATCCAAGCCTAAGTTCTTCAAAAACTTTCGAAACACGCATTCGATCAAAAACTCGACCAAACGATGTCCAAATGACCTGCAATTTTGCACACACATCCCAAATGACACAATCAAGCTACAAAAACTCTCAGAATTCCATTCCGACCCTCGGATCAAAATCTCACCTATCAACCGGAAATCGCCAAAATACTAATTTCGCCAATTCAAGCCTAATTCTACACCGGACCTCCAAAATCACTTCTGATCACTCTCCTAAGTCACAAATCATCCCCCAAAGCTAACCGAATCACTGGAAATCTCATCCGAGCCTTATGACTCATAAGTCAACGTCCGGTTGACTTTTCCAACTTAAGCCTTCCTTAAAGAGACTAAGTGTCTCTTTTCTTATCAAAGCCAATCCAAATCAACTCTCACACACCACATACCGATAATGAAACGTGAAGAAGCATAAAATGGGGGAAACAGAGTGGTAACTCATGAGACGATGGGTCGGGTCGTCACATCCTTACCAACTTAAACCAACGTTCGTCCTCAAGCGTACCCAGAGTTGTCCTAGAAGCCAACCAACAGCTGAATAACTTTACCAAGCATATACTCGAGGTGATCCCACGTCACCCTATCTCATATAGGTCCGACAACACAACATAGCTAAAATTACCCAATCCAGTCTAGCCCATAAATCATAGAACTACCTTTTCACTTCTGAAACCATCAATACGATCAAAACCTCACACCTATACTTTGAATAGTCCCGAACCAGCTGTAATAACCCATACTTGAAACCTCAGGTGTAATCATATGATATACCACATAATCGAAGCACTCGAAACGATAAATTCTATTCACAGTAGTTACCCACAACAACCAAATACCGATAGAAAACCTCTTATTTAGCTAAAGTCTCGTTCCAACACTTTCATATACTGCCAACGATAAATGAAATGCGCAGCAAACCGTAACCATTTCTCAGATCAACCATTCATGAAGCCACTTCCCTTTTGACTAATACCACAACGGATTTCCGAGCCGAACCTCGATATCATCCTTCTAACAAACTAAAATCAAATCTGTTCGTATTCATTAATGACCCCAACGATCACCTCGAATCCAACACACCACTCTGGTGATATGACACCTCAATACAGGCCTACGCCACAACTTGCCTAATACACTCACCAATACGAAACAGTCTGAACATACTCAAATCATGAAAAATGACTCAAACGGAAGAGCTGTACCTCAAGATCATCAGTACCATCATAACACAAGGCTGAGACCCCGTCTCTCATCATAGAAATAGAATACCCGAATCTACCCCGAAAGGTCATATCTCCACGTAGCCTCGCTACAATGCGCGATCCTGTCCAAACACTGTTACACCTGAAACACCTCAAGTCGCTATGCTCAAAATCGACAGCCACGCACAATTTGATGTCTGAAACCAAAGCAATTCATTACACCCACGGTGAAACAAATAACATACGACACGCAACCTGATAGGTTATAACCAATACTCCATTTACCGAGCAACACTCAATTGCTCTTCCCTCTCGACTTTCTCTATAAATCCTCAATAGAACCGCACCACATGTGACCATATCCAACAAATCATAACCTCTCACGACACTGACAAGCAGTTCATAGCTCTTCTCAGATCGCCAACAAGCTCAATAACGATCGAATCAACCTATCCCTCAACAATACAACTCAGGGCCAACAAAGCTAACTCAAGCTAAATACGTATCCAATTAGCTTACTAACGACTCCTTACCAAGAAGGCCTGAACTTGCTCCTTCCACTACCATAATTCCTATCGGAGCCGTACGATACGGGGCCCGGCACCAAATCAATACCGAATTCCACAACCTCACCTGGCGACATGCCCGGCCACAAGAAACGCATCCGAAAAGTCCCTCAATACCGGAACTGAACCAATGGTAGAAACCTCTGCACTGACAACCGTCCCGAAGACCCAATTAAGAAAAGCAGTCCTTCCCAGCCATCCGCTGGTCTTTGGAATACAAACCACTATGCTAGAACATAATCCGATGTACCTCACCACTCAACCCGTGGCATTTCCGGCATAGCCCATAGCGCAATAGTCTAGAATAACCCAACACTGAGACAGCCAGTCCACATCCCAACATCATATCAAATATCTAACATACCAAGAAAAGAAAGATCCATCCGGGCCTCCAAATCCCAATAGCCGCTAAGCGGTACCAATACATGTGATCCACAACCACTACATAGTCTGTACTTGAGGACTCCCAGTCTCCAACTCCATATAGCACACGAATCCCCATACCTGATCCCAAATTTTGCCGTATGAATATATATCACACCTCAAGTACCCAATCATTCCGCGAAGGATATTCTTAAATTCCCCTGTGCCATCAAACAAACTTAGATATCAACAGTCGATCTAACAAGAATATGCCGCAATACTACTGAAGTATCATCAGTCTAATCACATTAACCTTTTTCCGAGACACATACTCTCGTCAAATCACTTTCAATTAGCAGTACCATTTCCTTGATTACCTGAGGCTACCCGTTGCCTAAGAATTTTATGAACTTCTTTTCAAAATTGAACTGTAACTCATCCAGCCAAGACCTTCCGTTAATCCCATCTAGAAGAAGAATCATTACACATTCCATGCTCCGCATACCTGTAAAAAAAATATATTCATCTCCAAACCACTGTAAAACCCAACAAGGACTCTCTCCCAATTATATTTGCACGAGCTAAACTGCCATGACTGAATCCTTCTATCCAAACCGAGCTAAGCAAGCTGCCAAAACTCAAGAGCATTGCTGCAAAATGTCTATAAGGATCATTACCTCGAACACATACAAAGAATTAATCATACCCTTACCATACCGATTCAGTCTACTATCAGCCTATTCCATTTATCAAATTTCCCCTCTGATTCATTATCAACTTGATATTCCTCCTTGCTGTAGAACCATAATACCTAAACCCAGGTTTACCACACGAGACTCGAACATAAGACCACACTGTCTAAGACCCATAGGCCACCGAATGCTCCCTCAAATGTTCCCAGAAATACCACATTCCAGAATACTTTACTTTGAAGAACTTCCTGCAAATCTGAATTCATTACCATTACTTTTCAGATGCTGATACATAGAATCCCATAATTAACATAAGATACCACAAGTCTTGACCCTTCCGATGAAAACTCAGTATATGACCACATACACAACCTTGAGACACCTGATTGTTACATGTAGAATCTTGAACACAATTAAACCATTCACGAGAGTCATTCACTCTTATTCAAACTGCAAATTACCTGACCTAACGAACAGAACCACTCGTGCCTTATTGGCACTCCGATACTGCAAAAATGAGGTCCTCATCCCAATACAACCAAGCAACTTCCTGCTTTATGCACCGAGCATTCTTTATCAACAATAGCTCAAGACATCCTATTATTTTCTCACTTCTACAAAGCACCATATAACCTTTGTTAAAATTTTGCTTCACTCGTGCCATCCTCGGCTCAATTCCTGTAACCAGGAGTGATCCGCCAGCATACCTCGAAACGGAACCAACATAGCACATGACCGTACGATCAGCTAAGCAACAACAACCTCCCCAACTTGGCTCGAAGCCATATATCAGGACACACTCAATAACCCATAATGCTTCTACTCTAATGATGCCACAATACCATAGTGATATTAAACTCAAATCACTTACAAGTTTGTGAAAACACAGATCATCTAGTACTGTAATGTCCACTCTCTTAAGCGACCCGAATTTTCGAATTTCAACACGTACCCTTCAATTACACATGAGATCTTCTAACATACACATACGTATCATGCCACTTAAGAACACTCTGCAGGAGATAACCCACCTGCTTTGCCTCAAATTATTATTTCAGCATACCTTGCACCGTCATACACATTACGCAGTCATTTAGTCTTCCTGGGTCTGTACTCATACCGCCACATGTAATGCACTTCACTCCCTAACTAGGAGACACGACAATATTCTGCACGCGCCCATAACTTGGGGTTACACATCAAATCACAATAGGAAACGAACACTTAACAACTCATCTATTATCCAGCAGACTTATTCGTCACCACCAAGTCATATAGATACATCCCGCAGTACTAACATACTCATCACATGGATATCCGACCGCCATTCCGGCTAATAAAGACAATACCGAACATATAAGTTCAAACACTTGCTCACACAATCAGCACCTTGGTGCTCAAGCCATAGGCAGAGATCCGGCCTCAAGTCCTCCAGACTGGCCCAACATCAAACTCATTGAGATCACACCTTGCCCCTCGATCGTGGAATCACAAACCATCAAGGAACATATAATACTGAGCGCTCAGGTGCGCATATAGACGCGTGAAAGGAATTTTAAGAGTTATATCTCAAGCTGAATCAAGTACGCACGATAAGAATTCCAAGAAAGTGAAGTTTTCCCAAAGGTTCTGCAGCCTCTCAAGGATAAATACAGACGTCTCCGTACCGATCCGCGAGACTCTACTAAACCTGCTCATGACTCGTGAGACCTAGTAACCTAGGCTATGCTACCAACTTGTCACGACCCAATTCCCACACACGATCGTGATGGCGCCTCTCGTGAAGACAAGGCCAGCCAACAGAACAACAACGACTCTTTTAACAGTTACTTAGCATGGATAAGTCTGAATCATATATAATGAAATTATATTGCGGAAAAAAAACGTGATAAAAGAGGGAACCCATCCCGACTCAGCCCAAAATTGGGGTGTCACAAGTCACGAGCATCTAGAAGGAGTTTTGATACAACTACAAAGCCTGTAATACATAGAATAAAATCTGGAATCAAAGGAAGAAATCCGGTGCCGCGAATGCTGGCGGTCACCTTGCTCAGCTACGATAGAAAATCCTCAACCAGCTCAACCCGCTACCGGGTAAACCAATACCTGCATCTGCTTGCGAGGTGCAGGGAGTAAAGTGAGTGCTCCAACTCAGTGAGTAATAAAGGTAAATAATAATTGAGCAGCAAGAAACCAGTAAAGCAAGTCATCATGCTATATAGTACAGTGTAACCCTTTGAGAAAACAGTGAAACCGTGAAATCTTTGGAAATATCTCGACTCAGTTTTTAAACCTCTTTTGAAAACATCCTTTTTTCCAACAATTAAGTAAATGAATGCCAAACAGATAGTGCAAGTGAGCACATAAGTCAGCCCCTAAGGCACAATACTCCATTAACAAATTACACCAGGGTATCAGGTAAATAGTACAAGGAGTAGCATGGATGCAAATGAAATGCGAGTGTTGGAATGTCATGATAGATAATACAAATAAGAACAAATGCATGAGTACAACGCAATGCATATGATGGTACACTCCGGTACCCACTGCGGCATGCAGCCCGAGCCATCCATATATTTAACGTCGACGCCGCTCCCTAGGGGTGTGTACAGACTCCGGAGGGGCTCCTACATCCCAAGCGCAATATCAAGCCATCTTGTGGCATCAACCAGGCCCTCGGCCTCAATAACAATATAACACCGCTGCGGCGTGTAGCCCGATCCATGCTCAGTCCAGAAATGCACATAAGCCACTTGGGCAATGTTAAAATGATGGTTCTCAGCTCAAAACGTCAATAATATATTGTTTCAGTTTTCAAATCTTAAAAAGATGGCTGGGTTTGCAAAACAGTATTAAAACCTTGGACCGAGATCAAATAATATGCAAAAGTGATGCAAAAATGGTGATATCAATCCTTGAAGGATTCACATATTTGGCACGAAGCCCAAGCATGACAATCAGCCCAAATTATGATGATAACAAGTAGTTTCAGTCAAATACGTAGTAGTTTCATCAATTGGGACGGACCAAGTCACAATCCCCAATGGTGCTCTACCTCACGCTCGCTATCCAGCATGCAAGTCACCTCAATACAGCACTATGATGTGCAAATCCAGGGTTTCAAACCCTCAGACTATCATTTACAGACATTACTCACCTCGAACTGGTAAAATCTGAGCTCGCGATGCCTTTTCCCCTCAAATCGGCCTCCACGCACGTCGAATCTAACCAAAAACCAGAGCGAATTCATCACAATATGCTAAGGAAACAATACCCAATCGAAAACAATCGAAAAATAGCAAAAATTTCGAAACTAGTAAAACCCGAGCCACGGGCCCACTTCTCCAAAAATCGAAAAATTCACATCGATGGATTCCTCATCTCGCCACGAGTCTATACATATCAAATTTTCCCAAAATCCGAGCTCAAATGCTCCCTCAAATCCCAAATTTAAATCTCAAAATCCCAAGCCCTAGTTAATCAATTTTAGGCTTAATTCCATGAATTTCTAGGTTAATTTCACATAATAATCATATTTTTAACTCAAAAATCTGACCTCCAATGAACTCCAGACGAAACCCTCTTCAATTGCTCCCAAAAAGCTCTGAAGATGTTCAACAATGGTGGAAAATATCCCAAGCTCGCGGATGAAAGTGTTATTTTAAAACCCTCTCTGACCAGCACTTTTCGTTTATGCGGTCCCGTCCCCGCTTATGCGGGACCACTTCTGCGACATCTATACCGCTTCTGCGGTTCTCCACTTAAGGGCCTCGACTGCTCCTGCGGTCTATAAGTCGTTTTTGCGACATCCGCTCCTGCGGACATATTCCGCTTCTGCGGAAAATCAAGAAATCTCCAGGTCCGCTTTTGCGACCAACCTCCCGCATCTGCGACTTCGCAGATGTAGTTGACCTCACCACTTCTGCGGAAACAGCCTAAACCCCAAGACTTCGCATCAGCGGCTCTTTCCTCCGCTTCTGCGTGACCGCACCTGCGGTCCTTAACCGTAGGTGTGAAAACACCAGATACCAGCTAACCTTTAACATGCAAAAGTTCCAAAACTCTCCGTTTAACCATCCGTTCTCACCCCGAGGCCCCCGGGACCTCAACCAAAAATACAAACATGATCCAATACCTTATTCAAACTTTCCCCAATCATCAAAACACCCTGATTAACACTAAAACCATCAAATCACATCAAATCCAAGCCTAAGTTCTTCAAAAATTTTCGAAACACGCATTCGATCAAAAACCCGATCAAACGATGTCCAAATGACCTGAAATTTTGCACACACATCCCAAATGACACAATGAAGCTACAGCAACTCTCGGAATTCCATTCCGACCCTCGGATCAAAATCTCACCTATAACTGGAAATCGCCAAAATACTAATTTCGCCAATTCAAGCCTAATTCTACACCGGACCTCCAAAATCACTTCCGATCACTCTCCTAAGCCACAAATCATCCCCCGAAGCTAACCGAATCACCGAAAATCTCATCCGAGCCCTATGACTTATAAGTCAATGTCCGGTTGACTTTTCCAACTTAAGCCTTCTTTAAAGAAACTAAGTGTCTCATTTCTTATCAAAGCCAATCCAAATCAACTCTCACAAACCACATACCAATAACGAAACATGAAGAAGCATAAAATGGGAGAAACAGAACGGTAACTCATGAGACGACGGGTCGGGTCGTCACATTTAGTTTGTCCTCTTGATTGGTTCACTTCTCTTTTTTCAGTTATAGTTGTTTGTCCATTTGCACTCACCAATTATTTCCTCTTAGCGTGTGTTTGAAGTTACTCTCTTAGCTATTTTTATCGGCCAAGTACTTGTTAATATTCATATCAAACAAGCGAAATCTCAGGCTAGCTACTTTTGTGTATATATATATATATATATATATATATATATATATATATATATATATATATATATATATACACTTGGGGTGTTAAAATGGCAGTAATTCTTTTATTAAACTTTCACAACATCAATTCTACCTACGTGAATTTAAACATTGTATACTAACAGTATTTGTGGAGAAACTGAGATTAGATTAGTAAACGATGAAAAGAATTATAGAGAAAATTTAGTACATGATAATATGGAGGAAAATTATATGAAAATTAGAAGAAAATGCAGTAAGAGAAAAGGTCAAACTAATTCTTTTTATAAGTTTGGCTATTGCGGAAGCAACCTTAATTGGAATTGGTTACAATCAAAACACTCAAAAAGGATTTTTTTTTTATATTAAAGGTTTGCTTTAGCTCAATAATAATTGCTTTATGCTACAAAACTGACATGTTTTCTTCTATCCGAAAACTTGTTTAGAAAAAAACTTTTTGCGGCTAGCGAAAATAAACGATCATTATCTGAAGAAAAATCTTTTTAATGAAAACCGAAATAATATTACCAAAAGAGATGACAAACAGAGGCGCACCTACACAGGGGTTGAGGGGTCACCGGAACTCATTATACTCTGAAAAAGTCATATATATATTACATAACAATGGTAGCTGCCTACTCGGCAGAGATGAAGTAATATTCTTTAAAAATATTACACAAACACCAGTACAAACTATAGAAACTGTCACCAGGATAAGAACACGATTGAACGCAGACCAGAAAAACCTGCAAGAAAATCAACATAAATTTGTAAAGAATGTAAAGATAAAAGTACATATTGTAAGATTAAAGAAGAATCAGACTTAATAAGGATTTTGTTTCTGTTTCTTCATAACTATCTTGTATTTCTTGAAAAATTTGATCAAGTTTATCCGATTTGTGTTGTGAAATATTTTCTTTTCTATATCCTCAATTGTCTGTTCTCAATTCACATTTTTTAAAATGTTGCTCTGTTTCACTTAAGGTTAATCTTCCAAGTTTACATCCTTTACATTGAAAAGTCTTACTTTTATTTTCTTTAACTAGTTCTCTTGCTTTTTCTAATGCCATATCTACTTCAAATTCGTCTTGTATTATTTCAATATTCATAAATTCAGTATCTTCTACCGTACTTTCAGTTTCATCATCTATTTCTTTATGGGTAGAATAATTATAATCAGTAAACCTAATTGAGGTTTCTCCCTTTGAGTTTGAATACATCAAATGAGATTCTGGTTTTAATATTTTTGATTTTGCGAAATCCTCTAGATTCCATTCTAATCCAACATATTCTTCTAGGCTTAATAAGTTTTATTAATTTTATCCCTTTATTTTCCATTACTTCAACCACATGTTCTACATTAATTTTAAATTTTTCTATTACTATTGGTTGCCATTTTTCCTATAAAACCCACACATATAGTAAATTATTTCCAATATTCATTTCTTCGTATCCTAACTCTTACTCATTACTGTGTCTGGTTGAGACACAACTTGCGTCTGGGATTGTGTTAATTCAAATTTTAATGCATGTATTCGTTGTTCTAATACCTTTACCTGCTCCATAAGCCTTGTCTTTTCCTGTGTCAAGACGTCATTCTTCTGGTTGATTCGTTTGAATGCTTCCGTCATTGATGAGCAATGATCATAGAATATTATTTTGTCATTGTCTTTCTGGATATTATATTTGGGTATTTTTGTGACGACCCAAAGGGTACACCGGATTTCTCTCTCTTTCCGTGCTTCCGAGGCCTTGAAAACCTTAATTTTAATTGCATCAATTTGCGTGCATAATCCGGGCGCGTAGCCGGGAAGATTATATGTTAAATTCTGTGAAAAATTTCAAAATGTGGCTTTAAAATGATTAACGTTGACTCTAGTCAACATTTTTGGTAAACGGAGGGTCTATAGAAAAATATGGGAATCAGGCATGCGCCCGGAGTCGAAATCCGATGTCTAGAACACGAGGAAAAGAATTTTTCTGTGAAATTATTTCTCTGAAATTATTAAGGAAAATAGAAATGAAAATTAATTAAAAGACTGTGGTATCGGGCTCGTATTTTGGTTCCGACGTCCGGTACAAGTCTTAAATATGTGTTAAGCGCTTTATGTAAAGTTTGATCGAAATCGGACATCATTTGGCGTGTTTCGGACCTAAATATCTAAAATTTGAAGTTTATGAAGTTTGATGAAAAAGTGATAATTTTGAGGTTTGATTCCTCGTTTATGATGTTATTTTGGCGATTTGATCGCATGATTAAGTTTGTACGATGTTGTTGAGCTATTGTGTGTGTTTGGTTAGGAGCCCCGAGGGCTCGGGGGTATTTTCGGAGGTGTTCGGGGTAGTTTTGGACTTAGGGAGATAGCAGATTTTCTGCAATATTTACACAGTAAATTCCTTCTTCGCGTTCGCACTAGCCCTCCCGCGTTCGCATAGCTTTGGACTTTCCCGTCTTCGCAATCGCGGACAAGTCCACGCGTTCGTGTAGCCCTGGTTCCCCTTTCATCGCGTTCGCAAGCCCTGTGTTGTGTTCGCGTAGTACAATTTCTGGACCCCTCAGCTTTTCCTATATGCGTTCGCAGCCCCACTATCACTAACGTGAAGCTTCTAGTCCACCCTTCTTCGCGAACGCGACCCCTTGGTCGCGAACGCATAGAATAAAATCGCCCAGCTATAATTTTAAAATTCCAGAATCAGAACACTCGGGAATCTTCACTTTTCTCACGAGCTTTCTTCTCTCCCAAGCTTTAGGAAGCAATTAAAGCCCCCATTCTTCAAGACCACTTGGGTAAGTAATTCCCCACTCATTTTCTTCACTTTTCCTTCATTAATTAGCAAGTTTCTAAGCCTAAATCACGAAATCAAAGTAGTAATTAGGGGTTTTGGGTAGAGTTAGGGTTTTGGAAATTTTGGGTGATTCAACCTCAATTTGGGGTCGAATCTTAAAACAAATTATATATTTGGACTCGTGGGGTTATGGGTGATTGGGTTTTGGTCCGAGCCTCGTGTTTGGACCATGTGGGCCCGATATCGAATTTTGGTATTTTTGGAAGAAACCTAGGAAATTCATATCTAGGCTATGGGATGTTGCCATTGAGTCTTTATTGATACTATCGAATTAATTATGCCTAGATATCATTGTTTCGGAGTCGGATTGTAGAGGAAAGACGGTATTTGAGGATTGATTGCTATTCTTTAGACCGAGGTAAGTGTTTGATCTAACTTTGGCTTGAGGGAATAGTAAATGTTGAATACGGTGTATAGGCATGGTGGCGAGTATCTATACACCGGTGTCTAACATGACCGTGAGTCCTTATTTGTGCTTATTTGGGATTCGGTAGTGACTCTTCCTTGTTAATTGATGGTTTCTATATGATATGAAGAGAATGAGAAGGAAATATGATTTGTAAACTCCTTGGAGCATTGGCTCGATTTTTGACTTGATTATAAAGTAAGAAATGAACGTAATAGAAAGAGATGTGATTACTCCCTTGCTGGGATGTTTTGAGTATATTGATTATCTCCCTTGCCGGGATGTTTGAACATATTTTTGTTGCCCCCTTGCCGGGATTTAGTTGTTTTGCTTTGTCTCCCTTGCCGGGATATTTAGTGTTGTTTGTCTATCCCCTCGCCCCGTTTGGTTGTGATTGTTGTTTGGGTGAGGAAGAGTGATTATGCACGAAGGGTCATTCCGTGCCATGTTTTGATTATATTTGCACGAAGGATCATTCCATGCCATGTTTTGATTATTATTGTACGAAGGAACATTCCGTGCCATGTTTTGATTATATTTGCACGAAGGATCATTCCGTGCCATATTTTGATTATTATTGCACGAAGTAACATTCCGTGCCATGTTTTGATTATTATTGCACGAAGGAACATTCCGTGCCATATTTTGATTATATTTGCACGAAGGATCATTTCGTGCCATGTTTTGATTATTATTGCACGAAGGAACATTCCGTGCCATGTTTTGATTATATTTGCACGAAGGATCATTCTGTGCCATGTTTTTGATTATTATTGCACGAAGGAACATTCCGTGCCGTGTAGTGATTATTAGTGCACGAAGGAACATTCTGTGCCATGTTTTGATTATTATTGCACGAAGGGACATTCCATGCCATGTTGTGATTATTAATGCACGGAGGAACATTCCGTGCCATGTTTTGATTATTAATGCACGAAGGGACATTTCGTGCCATGTTTGATTTATTACTCTCGTTGACTTTGTAGTTGTACCGTTTCATTCCTTATTTATTGACCTTGTATTCTAAACTACTACAGCCCCTACAACATGCTCCCCTCCCCCTTGACTTATTAAATTTCTGTATTCTCTTCTATTGCATATATGTATATATTTGAACTGCACAGGTTGTTTGGTAGTTCGGTCTTGCCTCGTCACTACTTCGTCGGGGTTAGGCCAGGCACTTACCAGCACATGGGGTCGGTTGTGCTGATACTATACTCTGTGCATTGTTTTGCACATATCCAGGTGTTGGAGCATCATTTGAGTAGCAGTAGCATTCTGGGAGTGAGTTTCCAGTCCAAGGACATTCGAGGTAGCCTTGCTGACGTCCGCAGGCCCGGAGTCCTATCTATTTTATTCAGTTTGTTATCGTTGTACCGTAGCAGACAGTTTTACGTTTCATTCAAACCTTGTATTTAGTATTCCCTTGACGTTCGTGAGTATTGTGACACCAGTCTTGGGTAGAGGATTGTTAAACTTCCGCATTTCTTTTAGTAAATTTTATTTGAGACTTCCGCTTTATTATTAAACGCTTCATTATTGTTAATTCTGTCGATGCCCGCTAAAAGAGGTAATTGATAATTAGCTTGCCTAGCTCCTATTAGTAGGCGCCATCAAGACTCCCGAGGGTGGGAAATCCGGGTCGTGACAAGTTGGTATCAGAGCACTAGTTTACATAGGTCTCACAACTCACGGACAAACTCGGTAGAGTCTAAGAGGTCGGTACGGAGAGGTCTATATTTATCCCCCAGAGGCTACAGAGTTAGGAAAGTTTCATATCTTGTCGTGCGGTTCTATTTTTCAAGTACCGATTGAATTTCTATTCTGTTCCTCCACAGATGGCGAGAACACGTGCTTCCTTTTCTACCACGCAGCAGCCCGAGCCCCCAGCAGCAGCTCCAATGGCGAAGCCTCAGGTTGATTTGGAGGAAGAGTTTCCAGCCCTAGCAGTCCCGGTGGGCCTAGCTCAGGTCCCAAAGGGGTTCATTGCCATCCCAGTTCTTCAGGACGCTCTATTCTGATTGGTAGGCTTCGTGGAGAGTGTCATTCGAGCAGGTTTGCTTCCTGGAGTTCAGCCAGCGGTGGCAGATCAGCCGAGTACAGTGGCTCAGACTGGGAGTGAGATCGCTTTTCAGGAGGCAGTCAATGTGGGCCGTAGAGTTGAGATGGCTCTGCCACAGGGAGGTGGTCATGGGTCGGATAAGAGGCCCGTCATGCAAGCAGATTCAGTGGTACCTCGTCAGGGGGTAGAGGTTCTTATGGTAGAGGCCATCCTCCCAGGCCCTTTCAGTCAGATCTCCAGGTCACTCATGGCACTTCAGGTGGTCGTACAGGTCGACAGGGTCAGCCTCAGTTCCCTCAGCTGCAGCGTTCGTGTAGATGTTATGAGTGTGGTGAGTATGGTCACAACAGGAGGGTTTGTACGAGGTTGAGGGGTGCTCAGCTGCAACAGACGAGGTCTTGGCATGCTTGTAGTGATTCGAGGCACATTGTTAGATATTGCCCTCGAGTTTATGGCAACTTCCAGCATCAGAGTTCTCGTGCTATGATTCAGGCACCGGAGGTTCCACAGCCTGCGGTGGCAGAGGTGTTAGAGGTGGAGGTAGAGGTCTTAGAGATGGAGTTCAGGTCGCCAGAGGTAGAGGCCAGCCAGCAGCCAGGCTAAAGGCTGAGTCTTCAGGTGCAGACATTACAGGTACCATTCTGATTTGTGTTAGAGATGCTTCAGTGCTATTTTACCCTGGGCCTACATATTTGTATGTGTCATCCTATTTTTCACCCTACCTGGTTATGCCTAGTAATGCTTTGGGTATTCCTGTTTATATATCTACACTGGTGGGTGATTCTATAGTGGTCGGCCGAGTTCATCGTTCCTGTGTGGTAGTGTTTGAGGGTCTTGAGACCCGTGTTGATTTGTTTCTTTTAGACATGGTAGATTTCGACGTCATATTAGGGATGGATTGGTTGTCCCCGTATCATGCCATCTTGGATTGTCACGCCAAGACCGTGACCTTGGCTTTGCTAGATTTGCCCCGATTGGAGTGGAGAGGGACCCCAGGACATGCCACCCACAGTGTTAGTTCATATGTGAAGGCTCGACGTATGGTCGAGAAGGGGTGTTTAGCTTATCTAGCGTATGTTCGCAATTCCAGCACAGAGGTTCCTTCTATTGACTCTGTTCCTATTGTTCGGGAGTTCCCCGAGGTTTTCCCTTCTGACCTGCTGGGTATGCCGCCAGATAGGGATATTGATTTCTGCTTTGATCGGGCCCCAGGCACGCAGCCCATTTCTATTCCATCGTATCGCATGGCCCCGCCTGAGTTGAAGGAGTTAAGGGACCAGTTGAATGATTTGCTAGAGAAGGGTTTTATCAGGCCTAGTGTTTCTCCTAGGGGTGCGCCAGTGTTATTTGTGAAGAAAAAGGATGGATCGATAAGGATGTGCATTGATTACCGACAATTGAATAAGGTGACGATAGAGAACAAGTATCCACTGCCGAGGATTGATGATTTGTTTGACCAGCTTTAGGGTACAAAGGTGTTTTCAAAGATAGACTTGAGATCTGTTTACCATCAGCTGAGAATTTGGGCGTCTGATGTCCCTAAGACAGCATTCCGCACTCAGTACAGGCATTATGAGTTTTTTTGGTCATGTCATTTGTGTTGACCAATGCCCCAGCAGCATTTATGGAGTTCACGAATTGAGTGTTCAGACCTCACTTGCACCTGTTCGTGATAGTCTTTATTGATGATATTCTGGTGTACTCCCGCAGCCAGGAGGAGCACGAGCAGCACCTCAAAGTGGTTCTTCAGACTTTGAAGGATAGTCAGTTATATGCTAAGTTCTCGAAGTGCGAGTTCTGGTTGAGTTCGGTTACATTTCTGGGTCATGTCGTATCAGTAGAGGGTATTCAAGTGGACCCGAAGAAGATTGAGGCAGTCAAGAACTGGCCTCGACCAGCAACAACTACTAAGATTCGGAGTTTCTTGGTGTTAGCAGGTTATTACCGCCGGTTCGTGGAGGGATTTTCATCCATAGCAGCCCCGATGACCAGATTGACACAGAAGGGTGCCCAGTTCAGATGGTCAGATGAGTGTGAGGAGAGCTTTCAGAAGCTCAAGAAAACTCTGACTATGGCACCGATACTGGTTTTGCCCACAGGCTCAGGACCCTATACAGTTTATTGTGATGCTTCACGTATTGGGCTTGGTGTGGTATTGATGCAGGATGGCAGAGTCATTGCTTATGCTTCGAGGTAATTGAAGATCCACGAGAAGAATTATCCGGTCCATGATCTAGAGTTGGCAGCCATTGTTCATGCTTTGAAGATTTGGAGGCATTA
>MU739732.1:103633-117566 GCA_026770625.1 Nicotiana glauca
GAGGTGGTTGGAGCTATTGAAGGATTATGATGTTACTATTTTGTACCACCCGGGAAGAGCCAATGTGGTGGCCGGCGCATTGAGTAGGAAGTCTGCCAGCATGGGTAGTCTTGCTTATGTTCCGGTCAGCCAGAGATCGCATGCTTTGGGTATTTAGGCCTTGGCCAACCAGTTTGTGAGGTTGGAAATTTTTGAGCCTAGCAGAGTGTTAGCTTGCACGGTCGCTCGTTCTTCATTATTGGAGCGTATCTGTGATCGGCAGTTTGATGATCCCCATTTGTGTGTCCTGAGAGACACGGTGCAACATGGAGGTGCCACGAAGGTGACCTTAGATGATGATGATGTTTTGAGGTTGCAGGGGCGAGTTTGTATGCCCAATGTCGATGGGATTCGAGAGTTGATCTTAACGGAGGCCCATAGTTCTCGGTATTCTATTCACCCGGGCGCCGCGAAGATGTACCACGACTTACGGCAACATTATTGGTGGCGTAGGATGAAGAAAGATATTGTTGCATATGTGGCTCGGTGCTTGAACTGTCAGCAGGTCAAGTATGAGCATTAGAGGCCTGGTGGTTTGTTTCAGAGGATTGAGCTTCCCGAGTGGAAGTGGGAGAGGATTACCATGGATTTTGTTACCGGACTTCCGATGACTCGGAAGAAGTTTGATGCTATTTGGGTCATTGTTGATAGGCTGACCAAGTCAGCTCATTTTATACCTGTTGCAGCCACCAATTCATCGGAAAGGTTAGCTGAGATCTACATCCGAGAGATTGTTCGCCTTTATGGGGTGCCGACATCTATCATTGCGAACAGGGGTACGCAGTTTACCTCACGCTTCTAGAGAGCAGTTCTGCAAGAGTTGGGCACCCAAGTTTAGTTGAGCACAGCGTTCCATCCTCAGACGAACGACCAGTCCGAGAGGACTATTCAGATATTAGAGGATATGCTCTGAGCCTGTGTCATTTATTTTGGAGGCTCGTGGGACCAGTTTTTTCCTTTAGCAGAGTTCGCCTAAAACAACAGCTACCAGTCCAGCATCCAGATGGCTCCATATGAGACTTTGTATGGTAGGCGATGTCGGTCTCCAGTCGGATGGTTTGAGTCGGGAGAGGCTCGATTATTGGGTGCAAATTTAGTTCAAGAGTCCTTGGATAAGGTCAAGATCATTCAGGACAGGCTTCGTTCGGCTCAGTCACGGCAAAAGAGTTATGCAGATTGCAGGGTTCGAGATGTAGCTTTCATGGTTGGTGATCGAGTATTGCTCTGTGTATCTCCTATGAAGGGCGTGATGAGATTTGGGAAGAAAGGCAAGCTTAGCCCTAGGTTCATTGACCCATTTAAGGTACTCGATCGTATGGGAGAGGTGGCTTACAGGCTTGCCTTGCCACCTAGCTTGTCAGCCGTGCACCCAGTGTTTCATGTGTCCATGCTTCGGAGGTATCACGACGATCCAGTCCATGTGTTAGATTTCAGCACTGTCCAGTTGGACAAGGATCTGTCTTACGAGGTGGAGCCGGTAGCTATTCTAGACTGGTAGGTTCGACAGTTGAGGTCGAAGAGTTTTCCTTCAGTGCGTGTCTAGTGGAGAGGTCAGCCTCCTGAGGCATCGACCTGGGAGTCCGATCTGATATACGGGGCCGTTATCCTCATCTATTTCCTGACGCAGGTACTTCTTTCTTTTGTCCGTTGGAGGACGAACGGTTGTTTTAGAGGTGGATAATGTGAAGACCCAAAGGGTCATCATCGAATTTTTCTCTCTTTCCGTGCTTCTGAGGCCTTGGAAACCTCACTTTTAGTTGCCTCAATTTGCGTGCGCAGTCCGGACGCGTAACCGGGAAGATTATATGTTAAATTCTGTGAAAATTTTCAAAATGTGGCTTTAAAATAATTAAAGTTGACTCCAGTCAACATTTTTGGTAAACGGACCAGACCCGTGATTTGACTGTCCCGGAGGGTCTGTAGAAAAATATGGGACTCGGTCATGTGCCCGGAGTCAAAATCCGAGGTCTAGAACCCGAGGAAAAGAATTTTTCTGTGAAATTGTTTCTCTGAAATTATTAAGGAAAATGGAAATGAAAATTGATTAAAAGACTGCGGTATCAGGATCGTATTTTAGTTCCGACGCCTGGTACAAGTCTTAAATATGTGTTAAGCGCTTTCTGTAAAGTTTGGTAGAAATCGGACGTCATTTGGCGTGTTTCGGACATAAATATCTAAAATTTGAAGTTTATGAAGTTTGATGAAAAAGTGATGATTTTGAGGTTTGATTCCTCGTTTATGATGTTATTTTGGCGATTTGATCGCATGATTAAGTTCGTAGAATGTTGTTGAGTTAGTGTGTGTGTTTGGTTAGGAGCCCCGAGGGTTCGGGGGTGTTTTCAGAGGTGTTCGGGGTGGTTTTGGACTTAGGAAGATAGCAGATTTTCTGCAATTTTTACACAGTAAATTCCTTCTCCGCGTTCGCACTAGCCCTCCCGCGTTTGCATAGCTTTGTACCTTCCCTTCTTCGCGATCGCGGACAAGTCCACGCGTTCGCGTAGCCCTGGTTTCCTCTTCATTGCGTTCACAAGCCCTGTGTCGCGTTCGCGTAGTACAATTTCTGGACCCCTCAGCTTTTCCTCTACACGTTCGCAGCCCCACTATTGCGAACTCGAAGCTTCCAGTCCACCCTTCTTCGCGAACGCGACCCCTTGGTCGCGAACCCATAGAACAAAATCGCCTAGCTATAATTTTAAAATTCCAGAATTAGAACGCTCTGGATTTCTTCACTTTTCTCACGAGCTCTCTTCTCTCCCAAGCTTTAGGAAGCCATTAAAGCCCCCATTCTTCAAGACCACTTGGGTAAGTAATTCCCCACTCATTTCCTTCACTTTTCCTTCATTAATTAGCAAGTTTCTAAGCCTAAATCATGAAATCAAAGTAGAAATTGGGGGTTTTGGGTAGAGTTAGGGTTTTGGGAATTTTGGGTGATTCAACCTCAATTTGGGGTTGAATCTTAAAACAAATTATATATTTGGACTCGTGGGGTTATGGGTGATTGGGTTTTGGTCCGAGCCTCCTGTTTGGACCATGTGGGCTCGGTGTCGAATTTTGGTATTTTTGGAAGAATGCTAGGAAATCATATCTAGGCTATGGGATGTTTCCACCGAGTCTTTATTGATACTATTGAATTAATTATGCCTAGATATCATTGTTTCGGAGTCGGATTGTAGAGGAAAGGCGGTATGAGGATTGATTGCTATTATTTTGACCGAGGTACGTGTTTGATCTAACTTTAGCTTGAGGGAATAGGATTAGAGTATTATTTGCTAATTGCTAAATGTTGAGTACGGTGTAGAGGCATGGTGATGAGTATCTATACATCGGTGTCTAGCATGACCGTGAGTCCTTATGTGGGATTCGTTAGCGACTCTTCCTTGTTAATTGATGGTTTCTATATGATATGAAGAGAATGAGAAGGAAATATGATTTGTAAACTCTTTGGAGCGTTGGCTCGATTTTTTACTTGATTATAAAGTAAGAAATGAACGTAATAGAAAGAGATGTGATTACTACCTTGCCGGGATGTTTTGAGTATATTGATTATCTCCCTTGCCGGGATGTTTGAACATATTGTTGTTGCTCCTTTGCCGGGATTTAGTTGTTTTGATTTGTTCTCCCTTGCCAGGATATTTAATGTTGTTAGTCTATCCCCTCGCCCCGTTTGGTTGTGATTGTTGTTTGTGTGAGGAAGAGTGATTATGCATGAAGGGTCATTCTGTGCCATGTTTTGATTATATTTGCACGAAGGATCATTCCATGCCATGATTTGATTATTATTGCACGAAAGAACATTCCGTGCCATGTTTTGATTATATTTGCACGAAGGATCATTCCGTGCGATGTTTTGATTATTATTGCACGAAGGAACATTCCGAGCCATATTTTGATTATTATTGCACGAAGGAACATTCCGTGCCATGTTGTGATTATTAGTGCATGAAGGAACATTCCGTGCCATATTTTGATTATTATTGCATGAAGGGACATTCCGTGCCATGTTGTGATTATTATTGCACGGAGGAACATTCCGTGCCATGTTTTGATTATTAATGCACGAAGGGACATTCCGTGCCATGTTTTGATTATTAATGCACGAAGGGACATTCCGTGCCATGTTTGATTTATTACTCTCGTTGACTTTGTAGTTGTACCGTTTCATTCCTTATTTATTAACCTTGTATTCTAAACTGCTACAACCCTTACAACATGCTCCCCTCCCCCTTGAGTTGTTAAATTTCTGTATTCTCTTCTATTGCGTATATGTATATATTTAAACTGCACAGGTTGTTTGGTAGTCCGGTCCAGCCTCGTCACTACTTCGTCGGGGTTAGGCCAGGAACTTACCAGCACATGGGGTCGGTTGTGTTGATGCTACACTCTGTGCATCTTTTTGCACAGATCCAGGTGTTGAAGCAGCATTTGAGTAGCAGTTGCATTCTGGGAGTGAGTTTCCAGTCCAGGGACATTCGAGGTTGCCTTGTTGACGTCCGCAGGCCCGGAGTCCTTTCTATTTTATTCAGTATGTTATCGTTGTACCGTAGAAAATAGTTTTATGTTTCATTCAAACCTTGTATTTATATTTCTCTAGACGTTCGTGAGTATTGTGACACCAGTCTTAGGTAGAGGATTTTTTGAACTTCCGTATTTCTTTTAGTAAATTTTATTTGAGACTTCCGCTTTATTAATAAATGCTTCATTATTGTTAATACTGTCGATGCCCGCTAAAAGAGGTGATTGATAATTAGCTTGCCTAGCTCCTATTAGTAGGCGCCATCATGACTCCCGAGGGTGGGAAATCCGGGTCGTGACAGTTTTTTCTAGGTTTTGTCTATGTGACGACCCGATCCGTTGTCTCAGGTGTTACCGCTCCATTTCTTTCCCGTTTATTGCTTCTTAATATTTCATTATCGGTATGTGGTGTGTGAGAATTGATTTGGATTGGTTTTGATAAGAAATGAGACACTTAGTCTCTTTAAGGAAAGCTTAAGTTGGAAAAAGTCATTCAATTGAGTTAGAGGTCTCGGATGTGATTTCCGGTGATTCGGTTAGCTTCGGGGGATGATATGTGACTTAGGAGCGTGATCGAAATTGATTTTGGAGGTCCGATGTAGAATTAGGCTTGAATTGGTGAAGTTAGAATTTTGGCGAATTCCGGTTGATAGGTGAGATTTTGATCCGAGGGTCGGAATGGAATTCCGAGAGTTGGAGTATCTCCGTTAGGTGATTTTGGATATGTTTACAAATTTTCAGGTCATTCAGACGTCGTTTGTTCGAGATTTTGATCGAAAGTGCATTTCACAAGTTCTTGAAGAACTTAGGCTTGAATCCGATGTGAATTGATGATTTTAGTGGTTTTTGAGGTGTTTTGATGATTGGAACAAGTTTGTGTGATGTTTTGGGATATGTTGGTGCCTTTGGTTGAGGTCCCGGGGGCCTCGGTGTGATTTCGGATGATCAAACGGATCATTTTTGGATTTTTGGAATTGCTGGTTTTTAAGCTGTGTAATTGCAGAAGATTCCTTCTTCGCGTTCGCGTAGGGTGTGTCGCGAACGCGTAGAGTAAAGTTGGGAGGTCTGGATAGTGTTCTTCGCGTTCATGTTAGGGCCACGCGTTCGTGTAAGTTGAGGACCTGGTACTTTGCGTTCGCGGTGTTGGGCACGCGTTTGCGTAGTGGAAGGAGAGGGTGTTCAACGCGTTCGCATTCAAAGGGTCGCGTTTGCGTAGGTTCAGGGGCCAAGCATCGCGTTCGCGGGTAAGTCACCGCGTTCGCGAAGAGTAATATTGGCCAGTGGAAATTTTTTGCATCGCGAACACGAGAGGGACCTCGCGTTCGCATAGAAGAAAAGTTAGCTGGGCAGAAGGGTTTGTTATGTTATTTCATCCGTGACCCATTCATTATTTCCTCCATTTTTGAACCACCTCAAGAGCTTTTTGGTAGAAATTTAAAAGGGTTTTGGCGGGAATTGATCGGAGGTAAGTCTCGTGACCTAGAAATGCTATTTTATTGAAGAATCAACCTTTAATTCTTGGAAAATTGGGTAAAAATTTGAAGAACTAGGGCTTGAGTTTTGATATTTCAAATTGGGATTTGATAGGTCATTTGAGCTCGGATTTGGGAGTTCTTGGTATGTATGGACTTGTAGCGAGACGAGGAATCCGGTAATGTGAGTTTTGTAATTTTTCGAGAAGCGAGCCCAGGGCTCGGGTTTTGCTAATTTCGAGATTTTTGGTATTTTTCGATTGTTTTCGATTTGGTATTGGTCCCTTAATATATTGTAATGTATTTGCTCTGATTTTGGTTAGATTCGACACACGTGGAGGGCAATTTGAGGGGCAAAGGCATCGCGAGCGAGGAATTTCACTAGTTCGAGGTGAGTAATACTTGTAAATGATATCCTGAGGG
The DNA here is from genome assembly GCA_026770625.1 of Nicotiana glauca. Lineage (NCBI taxonomy): Eukaryota > Viridiplantae > Streptophyta > Magnoliopsida > Solanales > Solanaceae > Nicotiana > Nicotiana glauca. The sequence continues at coordinate 110,080 of MU739732.1, forward strand.
TTTGAAACCCAGGATTTGCACATCGTAGTGCTGTATTGAGGTGACTTGCACTCCGGATATGAGTGTGGGGTAGAGCACCGTTGGGGATTGTGACTTGGTCCATCCCGGTTGTTGATTTTTACCGCGTATTTGACTGAACTACTTGTTATCATCATAATTTGGACTGATTGCCATGTTTGGGCTTCGTGCTGATTATTTGAATCCTTTAATGATTATTATCATTGTTTCCACGATACTTAGCATGTTAAATGATTTCGGTCCTGAGTTAAACACTATTTTGAAATGTCCAGACATACTTCTAAGGTTCTAAAACTTAAACAACATATTTTTAACGTTCGGAACTGAGAACTGTCACTTGAATATTGCCCTAGTGGCTTATGTGCATTTCTGGATTGAGCATGGATCGGGCTGCGCACCGCAACAGTGTTATGTGTGCATTTTTTGGACTGAGGATGGATCGGGCTTCACGCCGCAGCGGTGTGTTATTGATATTATGCTTGGGTTGTACGAGCCCCTCCGGAGTCTGAACCCCCACAGTGAGCGCGGGTACCTAAATGGATCGGGCTGCGCGCTGCAGCGGTCATGTGCATTGCATCGCATTCATGCATTGGTTCCTGTTTGTATTACGTGTCATGACATTCAACACTCACATTTCATTGGCATCCATGCTACTTCGTGCATTGCTTACCAGATACCCTGGTGTTATTTGTTGGTGGAGTGTTGTGCCCGAGGGGCTGACTTATATGCTAACCTGCACTATCTGATATCGCATTCATATGCTTGACTGTTGGAAAAGGATATTTTTGAAAGATGTTTTTAACTCAACCAGACATTTCTAAAGGGTTTTCACGGTTTCACTATTTTCTCAAAGGGTTGTTCTGTCCCATATTGCATGATGGAGTGCTCTTACGTGATTTCTTGCCGCTCCGTTATTATTTATGCTTATTACTCACTGAGTTGGAGTACTCACTTTACTCCCTGCACCTCGCGTGCAGTTGCAGGTATTGTTCACCCGGTAGCGGGTTACTAGTTGATCGAATGTATGACTATTGAAGTTGAGTAAGGTGACCGCCAGTGTTCGTGGCACCGGACTTCATCTTTTGAACTCTAGATTTTATTTTGTATACATTATTGGCCCTGTAGTGGTGTTCAGTCTTCTTTAGATGCTCATGACTTGTGACACCCCGGTCGGGTTGTGTTGGGTGGTAAATGACAGCTATTAATTCCATTAAGTCGTATTATTTATTCATTTATGTTTATTAACTGTTAAAAAAGGGCTTTGTTATTCTGTTGGCTGGCCTTGTCTTCACGAGAGACGCCATCACGATCGAGTTTGGGAATTGGGTCGTGACAAGTTGGTATCAGAGCCCAGGTTACTAGGTCTCACGAGTCATGAGCAAGTTTAGTAGAGTCTCACGAATCGGCACGGAGACGTCTGTATTTATCCTCGAGAGGCTACAAAACCCTTAGGAAAACTTCACTTTCTTGGAATTCTTATCATGCGTACTTGATTCATCTTGAGATATAACTCTTGAAATTCCTTCCACACGTCTGTATGTGAACGTGAGCGCTTAGTATTGTATGTGCCTTGATAGCTTGTGATTCCCGATCAAGGGGTGAGATGTGAGCTCCGTGAGCTTGATGTTGGGCCAGTCTGGAGGACTTGAGGCCGGATCTTTGCCTATGGCTTGAGCACCGAGGTGCTGATTGTGTGAGCAAATGTTTTGAACTTATATGTTCGGTAATATCCCTCTTAGCCAGAATGGCGGCTGTATATCCATGTGATGAGTATGTTAGTATTGCGAGGTGTATCTATACAACTTGGTAGTAATGAAGAAGTCTGCTGGATAACAGATGAACTGTTAAGTGTTCGTTTCATATTGTGATTTGTTGTGTAGCCCCGAGTTATGGGCGCGTGGAGAATATTTTCGTATCTCCTAGTTGGAAAGTAAGGTGCAATACTTGTGGCGGTATGAGTTCAGACTCAGGAAGACTAAATTGGCTGTATTATGTGTATGATGGTGGGAGGTGTGCTGAAATACTAAACTGAGGCGAATCAGGTGGGTTATCTCCTGCGGAGTGTTCTTAAGTGGTACGATTCTTATGTATATTGTTAGAAGATCTCATGTGTAATTGAAGAGTATGTGTTGAAATTTGATAAATTCGGGTCGCTTAAGAGAGTGGACCCAACTAATGTGGGGATGAATGCAAGATTTGCAGAGGATTACAGTACTAGATGATCTTTGTTTTCACAAACTTGTTGATGATTGAGTTTAATCTCATTGTGGGATCATTAGAGCAAAAATGTTATGAAATGTTAAGGGTGTCTTGATGTATGACTTCGAGCAAAGTTGGGGAGGTTGCTGTTGATTAGCTGACTGCACGGTTATATGCTATGTTGGTTCCGTTTTGAGGTATATCGGCGGATTAGTTCTGGTTGCAGAAATTGAGCCGATGATGGCACGTGTGAAGGAAATTTTTGATAAATGTTATACGATACTTCGTAGATGTGTGTAAATAATAGGATGTGTTGAGCTGTTGCTGGTAAAGAATGCTCAGTGTATAGAGAAGGAAGATGGTTGTTTATATTGGTATGAGATCATGTTCTGCGGTGTTAGAGTGCTAATAAGGCACGAGTAGTTTTGTCCGTTAAGTCAGATAACTTACAGTTGTGTAAGAGTGAATGACTCTCGAGAATGGTTTTATTGTGTTCAAGATTTGGCATGTAATAATCAGGTGTCTTAAGGTTGTGTATGTGGCTAGGGACTGTGTTTTCATTAGAAAAGATCAAGACTTGTGGTATTTTATGTTAATTATGGGATTCTATATATCAGTATCTGGAAAGTAATGGTAACAAATTTCAGATTCGCAGGAAGTTCTTCGTGGTAAAGTACTCTGGAATGTGGTATTTCTGGGAACGGTTGAGAAAGTATTCAGTGGCCATGGGTCTTAGACAGTGTGGTCTTATGTGCGAGTCTCGTGTGGTAAGCCTAGATTGAGGCATTGTGATGCTACAGCGAGGGAGAAATATCAAATGGATGATGAACAAAAAGAGAAATTTGATATATGGAATAGCTTGATAGTAGACCAAATCGGTATGGTAAGGATATGATTAATTCTTCGTATGTATTCGAGGTAATGAGCTTTTACTGGTATTGTGTAGCAAGGCTCTTGAGTTCTGACAACTTGCTTAGCTTGGTTCGGGTTGAAGGATTGAGTCCTGGTAATTTAGCTTGTGCAATGGAATTGGGAGAGAGAGTTCTTGATGAGTTTTACCGTGGTTTAGAGAAATATATATTGCCTATGGGCATGCGAAGCATGGAATGTGTAATGATTCTTCTTCTAGATGGGATTGACGAAAGGTCTTGGTTGGATGAGTTACAGTTCAGTTATGAAAAGAAGTTCATAAAAATTCCTAGGCAACGGGTAGCCTCAGGTAATCAAGGAAATGGTACTACTAATTGGAAGTGGTTTGACGAGAGTATATGTCTCGAAAGAAGGGTAATGTGATTAGACTGATGATACTTCGGTAGTATTGCGGCACTTTCTTGCTAGATCGACTGCTGATATCTGAGTTTGTTTGATGGCTCAGGGGAATTTTTAAGAATATCTTTCGTGGAATGATTGGGTACTTGAGATGTAATATGTATTCATACGGTGGAATTTGGGATCAGGTGCAGTGATTCGTGTGCTATATGGAGTTGGAAACTGGGAGTACTCATGTTCATGCTATGTAGTGGCTGTGGATAGTGTGTATTGGTACAACTAGCGGCTATTGGGGGTTTGGAAGCCCGAGTGGATCTTTCTTTGCTTGGTATATTAGATTCTGGATATGACATTGGGGTGTAGACTGGTTGTCTCAGTGTTGGGTTATTCTAGACTATTGTGCTATGGGTTATGTCGGAAAATGCCACAGGTTGCGTGGCGGGGTGCATCAGATTATGTTCTAGCAGAGTAGTTGTATTTCCAAAGACCAGCGGACGGCTGGGAAGGATTGATTTTCTTAATTGGGCCTTCGTGGCGAATGTCAGTGCAGAGGCTTCTACCATTGATTCAGTTCCGGTATGGCGGGACTTTTACGGATGCGTTCCTTGTGGCCGGGCATGTCACCGGGCGAGATTGTGGATTTCGGTATTGATTTGGTGTCGGGCACCATATTGTACAGCTCCGGCATGAGTTATAGTAGTGGAAGGAGCAGCTTCAGGCTTCTTGGTAATGAGTTTGTTGGTAAGCTGATTGGATACGTGTTTCGCTTGAGTTGTCTTGGTTGGCCCCGAATTGTATTGATGGAGGATAGGCTGATTCGATCGTTATTGAACCTGCTAGTGATTTGGGGAGATCTATGAGATGCTTTTTCTGTGCGTGAGGCATTATGATTTTCGGACTGTGGGCACATATAGTGTGGTACTATTGAGATTCATAGTGGAAGTTGAGGGGGGGACCTCAGTTGTGTTTGAGTTTTGTAGCTTACAACACTATATGTAGATAACATTATGCACTCAGTATGCTTATGACTGATACTTGGTATTTTGTTATAATGAGCAAGTTTGGCTCGATGTGCATCTCCCTATGTGAGATATTTGTGTGGATTGGGTGGCACGCCGCAACGGGTATGTTATCTGGATCGGGTTGCACGCCGCAACAGTGTGATGTTGAGAATAGTTTTCGATATGTTACATTGTATGCCTTGCTTCCTGGCTTCTGAGGAAAGTCTGTATTGGGTGTTTCTCGGCGAATAGCGCATCGGTTGTGTCCTTTCAGGATTGAATGGTGTATATCACTTGCTTCACCGTGGGTGTGATGGATTGCTTGGTTTCAGACATCAATCTGTGCGTGGCTGTCTATTTTGAGCATGGTGACTTGAGGTGCTTCATGTGTAACAGTGTTTGGATAGGATCGCGCGTTGTGGCGAGGCCACGTGAAGTTATGACCTTTCGAGGAGGATTCAGGTACTCTATTTCTATGATGTGAGACGGGGTCTCAGCTTTGTGTTGTGATGGTACTGATGAGCTTGAGGTACAGCTCTTTCGTTTAAGTTATTTGTCATGATTCGAGTATGTTTAGACCGTTTCTTATTGGTGCGCGCATTATACAAGTGTGGCTTAGGCCGGTGTTGAGGTGTCATATCACAAGAATGGTATGTTGGATTCGAGGTGATCATTGGAGTCATTAATGAATACGAGCAGATTTGATCTCAGCTTGTTAGAAGGATAATATCGAGGTTCGGCCCAAAAATCTGTTGTGGTATTAGTCAAGAAGGAAGTGGCTTCGTGTATGGGTGATCTGAGGAATGGTTACGGTTTATCGCGTGTTTTATTTATCGTTGGCAGCATATGAAAGTGTTGGAATAAGACTTTAGCTAATAAGAGGTTTCGATCGGTATTTGGGTATTGTGGGCAACTGGTGTGAATAGAGACTATCGTTTCGAGTGTTGGATTGTGTGGCATATTGTATGATTTCACCTGAGGTTGCAGGTGTGGGTTATTTCAGCTGGTTCGTGTTTATTCTGGGTATGATTTCGGAAAGTGCAATGTGGTTCTATGGTTTATGGTCTAGATGGACTATGAAAATTTCAGTTGTGTTGTATTATCGGACCTATGTGAGACTGGGTGACGTGGGATCATCCTGGGTATATGCTTGGTAAGGTCATTTAGCTATTGGTTGGCTTCTAGTACAACTCTGCGTACGCTCGAGGATGAGAGATTGTTTAAGTTGGGGAGGATGTGACGACCCGACCCGTCGTCTCAGGTGTTACCGCTCCGTTTCTTTCCCGTTTATTGGCGAAGTTAGAATTTTGGCGAATTCCGGCCGATAGGTGAGATTTAAGTCCGAGGGTCAGAATGGAATTCCGAGAGTTGCAGTAGCTCCGTTAGGTAATTTTGGATATGTGTGCAAATTTTCAGGTCATTCGGACGTCGTTTGGTTGGGATTTTGATCGAAAGTGCATTTCGGAAGTTCTTGAAGAACTTAGGCTCGAATCCGATGTGAATTGATGATTTTAGTATTGTTTGAGGTGTTTTGATGATTGGAACAAGTTCGTTTGATGTTTTGGGATATGTTGGTGCCTTTGGTTGAGGTCCCGGGGGCCTCGGGGTGATTTCGGGTGATCAAACGGATCATTTTTGGATTTTTGGAATTGCTGGTTTTTCAACTGTGTAATTGCAGAGGATTCCTTCTTCGCGTTCGCGTAGGGTGTGTCGCGAACGCGTAGAGTAAAGTTGGGAGGTCTGGATAGTGTTCTTCGCGTTTGCGTTAGGCCCACGCGTTCGAGTAAGTTGAGGACCCGGTACTTCGCGTTCGCGGTGTTGGGCACGCGTTCGCGTAGTAGAAGGAGAGGGCCCGACTCAGGTGTTCAACGCGTTCGCGTTCAAAGGGTCGCGTTCGCGTAGGTTCAGGGGCCCAAGCATCGCGTTCACGGGTAAGTCACCGCATTTGCGAAGAGTAATATTGGCCAGTGGAAATTTTATGCATAGCGAACGCGAGAGGGACCTCGCGTTCGCATAGAAGAAAAGTTAGCTGGGCAGAAGGGTTTATTATGTTATTTCATCCGCGACCCATTCATTATTTCCTCCATTTTTTAACCACCTCAAGAGCTTTTTGGTAGAAATTGAAGAGAGTTTTGATGGGAATTGATCAGAGGTAAGTCGTGTGACCTAGAAACGCTATTTTTTTGAAGAATCAACCTTTAATTCTTGGAAAATTGGGTAAAAATTTGAAGAACTAGGGCTTGAGTTTTGATATTTCAAATTGGGATTTGATTGGTCATTTGAGCTCGGATTTAGGAGTTCTTGGTATGTATGGACTCGTGGTGAGATGAGGAATCCGGTAATGTGAGTGTTGTAATTTTTTGAGAAGCGGGCCCGGGGCTCTGGTTTTGCTAATTTCGAGAGTTTTGGTATTTTTCAATTGTTTTCGATTGGGTATTGTTCCCTTAGCATATTGTAATGTATTCGCTCTGATTTTTGTTAGATTCGACGTGCTTGGAGGCCAATTTATGGGGCAAAGGCGTCGCGAGCGAGGAATTTCACCGGTTTGAGGAGAGTAATACTTGTAAATGATATCCTGAGGGTTTGAAACCCCGAATTTGCACATCGTAGTGCTGTACTAAGGTGACTTGCACGCTGGATATGAGCGTGGGGTAGAGCACCGTTGGGGATTGTGACTTGGTCCGTCCCGGTTGTTGATTTTTACCGCGTATTTGACTGAACTACTTGTTATCATCATAATTTGGACTGATTGCCATGTTTTGGGCTTCGTGCTGATTATTTGAATCCTTTAAGGATTATTATTAATGTTTCCATGATACTTAGCATGTTAAATGATTTCGGTCCTGAGTTAAACACTATTTTGAAATGTACAGACATACTTCTAAGGTTCTAAAACTTAAACTACATATTTTTAACGTTCGGAACTGAGAACTGTTACTTGAATATTGCCCTAGTGGCTTATGTGCATTTCTGGACTGAGCATGGATCGGGCTGCGCACC
>MU739732.1:117697-146527 GCA_026770625.1 Nicotiana glauca
CATTTCATTGGCATCCATGCTACTTCGTGCATTCCTTACCAAATACCCTGGTGTTATTTATTGGTGGAGTGCTGTGCCCGAGGGGCTGACTTATGTGCTGACCTGCACTATCTGATATCGCATTCATATGCTTGACTATTGGAAAAGGATATTTTTATAAGAGGTTTTTAACTGAACCAGACATTTCTAAAGGGTTTTCACGGTTTCACTGTTTTCTCAAAAGGTTGTTCTGTCCCATATTGCATGATGGAGTGCTCTTACGTAATTTTTGCCGCTCAGTTATTATTTACTCTTATTACTCACTGAGTTGGAGTACTCACTTTACTCCCTGCACCTCGCGTGCAGTTGCAGGTATTGTTCACCCGGTAGCGGGTTACTAGTTTATCGAAGGTATGACTATTGAAGCTGAGCAAGGTGACCGCCAGCGTTCGCGGCACCGGACTTCATCTTTTGAACTCCAGATTTTATTTTGTATACATTATTGGCCCTGTAGTGGTGTTCAATCTTTTCTAGATGCTCGTGACTTGTGACACCCTAGTCGGGTTGTGTTGGGTGGTAAATTCAGCTATTAATGCCATTAAGTCGTATTATTTATTCATTTATGTTTATTAACTGTTAAAAATGGGCATTGTTGTTCTGTTGGCTGGCCTTGTCTTCACGAGAGGCGCTATCACGACCGGGTTTGAGAATTGGGTCCTGACAGTCTGAGTGCTGGGGAGATGTAGTAGTTTAGTCCTAATATTCCTCTAGCATAGTCTAGTGTTTCAGTAAAATTATTGAAACCTTTGAATAGTGGTTTTTCTATATCTTTAATAGAGTCTAATACTTCCAACCATGTCTGAAAAATGCCATTTGTCTTCATGTATAACTACATAGTATTTAAATCTTTTTTCTTGATTTTTGTCTGTAAAATACTGTCCTAAGGCATTAAGAACCTCTATAAAATATTTAGTGTCTTTTTTATTATATGATATCCGTAGATTATCAATTAAACATCTTTGCGGTCTATCTATGACACATTATGGTAAAACTCTAAATGATATGTTGGATGGTGAAAAAAATATTAAATTATGTTTTCCAAAACTTATTATATCCATATGAGTATGTTCTGTAAAAGATTGTGGCTTAAAATGAAGATTACCTAATACTGTCTGTAAGTATCTGTCTGAAGGTGAGGCTTGAACGCCCTTTCCTTTGTCTTTAGTCTTTGAAACTGTTGGTCTCATGCTGTACATGTAAAATATTTTTATTAATTGACAGTAATTTTAAGTCTACTTAACTAATCTGCTAAACTATTATCTTTTCTTTTAATATGTTCAAAAACTAAGTTAAATATTGATTAGTATAAATAAAATTTAACATCTTCTTCTACTACTGTTTTTTGTGTTAATCTTTTGGTGGAACTTAACTATGGCTTCACAGTCAGTTCTAATTGTTACTTCTTATTTATTTAATATATATAATTTAAAACTATTTAATCCGTAGATTACATCTAATATTTCTGTATCTGTACTGCTCATATTTCCTTTTTCTCTATATTTACCACTTTGGTAGGCACATATTTTTTCTGTATTCTTATCACTATATTTATTTGGCTTTGCCTTTAAAACTGCTCCCCATCCTTCAAAACTACCGTCTGTTTCTATAATTAAATAGTCTGTTTCTAATGGCATGTTTAAATCAGAAATATTTTTTATTTTTTCTTTAATTTTTTGTACTAATTTAATATCTTCTGTGTTGAAATGCTTTTGACCTGTAGATCCTGTCTTAGCATATAATGGTCCTGCTATTTTTCCTAAGTCTTTTATAAAATTTCTTGCATAATTTACTATCCCTAAAAACTTTTGTAGTTCTTTAGTATTGTCCAATTTGTCTGGCATTTCTAGAGAGCTTTTTTTAGCTATATAGGGTTGTAATTTAATTTTTCCATCCCCTAAAACTACTCCTAAAAAATTTATATAATTTTTACATAATTCCATTTTCTTTTTGCTAATTATTATTCCATTATCTACAAATAGTCTAAATACTGTCTGTAGATATCCTAAATGTTCTTTAATATCCTTGCTAAATACTAATATATCACTTACATATACTAAAACAAATCTCTTATATTCTCCAAATATACTATCCATTTTTCGTTAAAAAATTGGTGGAGCTATTTTTAGTCCGAACGACATTACTAACCATTCGAAATGCCCTTTTGGACAAGTAAAAGTTGTCCATTCAATACTTTCTTCATGCATTTTTACTTGCCAATATCCTGATTTACAATCAAACTTACTGAATATTTTTTTACCTTGTATTCTATTTATCAATTCTGTTTTATCAGGTAACTTATACCCATCTGTTCTACTGTTATCATTAAGTCTCTTATAGTTTATTACCATTCTTGCTTTTCCTCTTATTATTTCACTATAATTTCTTACCATAAAGGTTGCTGACCAATGTTTAGAAGTAGATCTCCTTATTACTCCTAGATTCATGAGTTCTTTAATTTGAATTTTAAAATCTTCTAAATCTTGGTTTGTAGCTTCTATTGAAGTTGTTTTAATTATGTATTCTGGATTAATTATTTCTAATTTACACATGACTTTGTTGCTTTTCCAATGTTTTAAAGATTTTTCTCCTATTATTTCTATTTCGTCCAATATTTTTATTATATTATCTAGATCCTTTTCATTTTTTTATTATTCGTATTTTTTGTATTCCCGTTTTAAAATTATATAATTATGTTTCAATTTCTATTAAAGTATAGTCTTTTTCTAGTATGTCTCTATCATCATTTTCTTCCAGTATTAAGGTTTTAGATTCTTCTTTAATCTTACAACATGTACTTTTATCTTTACATTCTTTACAACATTCTTGTTGATTTTCTTGCAGGTTTTTCTGGTCTGCGTTCAATCGTGTTCTANNATTTGTGTAATATTTTTAAAGAATATTACTCCATCTCGGCTGAGTAGGTAGCTACCATTGTTATATAATATAAAACTTAATCCTAATACAAAGTCTACATTTATATTCACATCTCTTACCCAGATTTTATCTACCTTGTAACTGGGTTTATAAAAATCTAAACATGTGTTTATAAAGCTAATTTGAGATTTATCTATATAATGTCTGTATATATTATGGGTTCCATCTATTTGCATAGCCGCAACTGGCTTATCCAATGTTTTGATTAAATTTGGTGGAACTATCTTTTTATTTATTATACACCTTGTACATCCGGAATCTACTAATGCTAACGTTTCTATTTCGTAATCTTCGATTTTAATTCTTGCTAAAAAAATTATCGTACTTAATTTTTTGTCTTTGTTAAATATCAGCGTATCATAGTTTTCTATACTCATTAATTCTTTATCTTCTTCTGTTATATTTTATTTAATGTCTTCTAATTTCTGTTTTCCTTTTTCCATGATTTGTATTATTTTTTCTAATTCATTTATTCTAGTTTCTAATGTTATCATTCTCAAATTTATAATAGAATCATTTATCTCTTTGTATTTTTCTTCTTTATTTATTTTTATTTCAAATTCCTTTTCTATACATGAAATACACCCCTCTAGATAGCATAGTTTACATTTAGCCCTTTTTTCTCTACCAGGATATCATTTACATTTAAAACACTGATTACTATCTAATCCTTTATTCTTTTCAAAACTATGGTTACATTCTTCTTCTATATTTGCAAAGGTGTTTGCTTGTATTTCTTTTAAATCTAATTTTTCTAATCCTATCTCATTTATTAATTATTCTTCCTCTGATTCTGAGGTGTATTTTTGAGTTTTTTCTTGTATATCTACACTTACTATAATGTATATACTTTCATTATCTGACATGTATTCATCTACATTTATTAAAGTTTCTTGAAAATCTTCTATTAATTGAGAATTTCTTGTTTTATTATTAATTCTTTTTGGACATGTATTTGCTAAATGTTCTACATTCCCACAAGTAAAATATTCTAGTTTGTTTTTATAGTTTTTTTCTGTTCTATATTTTCTAATATGTCTATTTTTATCATGGTATGGTTTTCTAGCTGATGATTTTCTACGATAATAATTTTTCTTATTGTATCCTCGATTATATTGAGGTTTATATTTTCTATATTTTTTCTTTTTATATTCATTTTTATCATAACTTTGTGTTGCACATACAGTAGATCTACAAAAACTCATATTATTCTGTTTTAATTGTTTTTGTATTTGTATATGGGTACATTTTTCTTGTAGTATTTCCATTATATGTTGTATTTGGTGTCATATGGGCCATTTTCTATTTGAATTTTGTATTACTCCCTCTCTTTTATACCATCGTTCTTCTATTTCTCTTCCTAAAACCCTGGTAGTTTATTGAATAATTTTTTAACTAGATCTTGATCAAAAGCATTTCTACTAATAGTACAGTAATAAAAATAACCATTTAAAAACTTTTTTATATGAAATCAACTACTTATACTTAACTGTTCTAATTTTATTAAAGCATTCTTCTGTAATACTACTAATCCACTATTTGGATCCTCGCCTGTAATTAAGCTATGTATTTTATTTACAAAATTATAAGAATTTGGTCCCATTGCTATTAAGGTTTGAAAATCTTGTGGAAATTCTGACTTATAGGCTTCCCATAAGGCCTTTGTTGATTCTCCTAAGAAAGTCTCCATGTATTTATAAATTGTTTTTGCGTCTGTATCATTATAAGTTTTTATAAAGTCTGCTACTACTATTCCTTTTCATAGGTCTATTACCGAGTTCCACATTTGTGGATCATGAGCTGCTATATTTAATATTTTACCCTTACTTCCTCCTTCTTGTAATCTTATAGGTTCTTCTATAGGCATCCTTTTTCCTGATGGTTTTACGTTTTCTATTTCTGTTTCTTGGTCTATTCTATATAATCTTCTTCTAGGTACGTTTCTGTCACGACCCAATTCCCAAACCCTGTTGTGATGGAGCCTTTCGTGAGGATAAAGCCAGCCAACAGAAACAACAAGACCTCTTTTAACAATTACTTAGCATGAATAAGTCTAAAACATGGATAATATAATCATAAGTGCGGAATAAACATGTTAAAACAAGGAAAACCATCTCGACTCAGCCCGAAATCGGGGTGTCACAAGTCATGAGCTACTACAGAGTTTACTAAAATTCTACAAAGTCTGAGATCAGGAACAAAGTATGAAGATATCATAAATAGCAGAAGATAAGGGAGAAAAACGGGGCTGCGGACGTCAACAGCTACCTCGTTACTCCTAGTCACAACCTTGTCACGACCCAAAATTCACTAAGGGTTGTGGTGGCGCCGGACACCGATGTCAGGTAAGCCAACTAGAATACTTAATTAAATCCTCGTTATAACAATTTTGGAAACATTTATTTTATATTATTTAAACAAGACTCAGTATATTCCTCCGAATTAAATAATAAAATATTTAAACAACTTTTAAGATTTCCAAATAAATCCAATTACATCCCCAGAACTCGGTGTCACAAGTGCATGAGCAACTATCCATAAGGAAAATAAAATACAACCTCTGTCCGAAATACAGTGGACAAGGAACAAATAATAAAAATGCTGAAAGGAACTATACTAGCTGCGGGTCGTCTCGAACAATGCAGCTCACCTAGTCCCAGAGTCATCCATGCTGCTATGCCCAGTAAGCTGCTAGAGGTAAATATGCCTGTGCAACAAAAATATACAGAAGTGTAGTATGAGTACGTAATAAACATGTACTCAGTGAGTATCCTGCCTAATCTCGAAGGGGTAGAGACGAGATGGCCAACTCCGACACTCACTAGAGGTCAATTAACAATATTCTAGAAATGCGAGAAAAATCATGGATTTATAAAGTAGTTCAAATTCGCGAAGCCAGAAAACAGGTAAACACCTTCAACAATTAAGATAGGGCTTCCAAGGTTTATTCTTTATTATCTAAACAATTTATATCAAGCCACGAATGGCCAAATGCTCATTTACAATTCTCAAGCGACAAATAATATGCGCAAATCACACCGAGGCGACGACCCGATCCAACAAAAATGTAAACTGTGCACTGCCGAGGGTCGAACGACACGAACCATAAATGCATCTATTACCCCGCTCGCGAATCATCCATGCAACTCGGTCAACATAAAATAAACAATCACCCTACTCGCGAATCATCCATGCGACGCAGGTACACATAAGATACACAATCGCCCTGCTCGCGAATCATCCATGCGACACATGTACACATAATATACATGCTCAAATAGCCAATTAGAATTTTATCGGGGAATAATTATCCAAATAAAACCAATTCTCTGTTTAACAATTCAGGAAATGATGTTTAATCTCTTTTTAAATTCGTTTACTAATCAAAGGTGATTTAAACAATTCAAGTCATCAATGGGTTCATAATTAATCCAAGTATAACATGCTGACGGGTCCTAACTACCCAAACAATAGCATAATAGTAGCTACGCACGGACTCTCGTCACCTCGTGCGTACGTAGCCCCCACATATAGGAGCACATAATCAATTATTTTACCTATGGGGTAAATCCCCCCTCACAAGATTAGAAAGGAGACTCACCTCGCTCCGAAGACTCATAACCAGCATTTCTACATCCTTCCGAAGACTTGCACCAACGCACAATGCTCCAAAACTAGCCAATTAACGACAAACTAATGAGAACATGCTCAAATACTTGTTAACAATTCAAATTATACAAATTCCCAACTCCACTTATTGAAATGACAAAAATGCCCTTGGGCCCACGTGCCCGGATTCTGAAATTTCTCTAAGATAAAGGTTACCCATGACCTCACGAACTCAAATATATGATTTTCTCTTAGTTCACTACTCAAAATCATGGTCAAAATCCAAGAACACTAATTTCCTAGGTCTTCCTCTAACCCTCAATTTTTTACCCATTTTCATACTAAAATCCATACATAATTAATGTATTTAACTCAAAAGTGATGGGGATAACTTACCTTAATATTGACGACAAAATTCCTCTCTTGAAGCTCCCCAAAAATCGCCCAAGCCATGAAGAAATGGGAGAAATGAACTCAACCCACGATTTAAATCAACCTTACTCCTCCAGCAATTTTTGCTTCTGCGGAAACAATCCCGCTTCCGCAGTCTCGCTTTTGCGGAAAATATTCCGCTTCTGCGGTCCCTGGGCTTCAGCCCATTTTCGCTTCTACGATAAGCCAATCGCTTCTGTGGTTCCGCATCAGCGGATCAAGGGCCGCTTCTGCGGTCCTGGCTGCCCCCACACTAGACCGCTTCTACGGCTTCCTTGTCGCTTCTGCGAGGCCGCTTCTGTGGTCCTATTTCCGCAGAAGCAGAAATACCAGATACCAGCTACTTCAGTTCTTCTTAAATTCTAAGTTTCGATTCGTTAACCACCCGGAATCCACCCGAGTCCCCCGGGTCCCCAACCAATCATACCAACCAATTCCAAAACACATTACGGACCTGCTCGGGGCCTCAAATCACATCAAACAACGCTAAAATCATCAATCGACCTCCAATTCAAGCTTTATGAACTTTGAACTTTCCAACTTCTACTTCCGATGTTTAAACCTATCAAATCATGTCCGATTGCCCTAAAATTTTGCACACAAGTCATATTTGACATTCAGAACCTACTCCAACTTCCGGAATCGAATTCCGACCCCGATATCAAAAAGTCCCCTTCAGGTCAAACTTCTCAAAACCTTCAATTTTCTATCTCTAGCCAAATGAATTCAAAATGACCTACGGACCTCCGAATTCACTTCCGATCGCGCTCCCAACTCCAGAATCACCATACGGAGCTACTCCCAGTCTTGAAATTCCAAACGGACATCGATAACACTGAAATGCACTCCAAGCCAAACTTAAGAAATTTCTTCCAAAATTCCAACTTCCACAATAGGCGCCAAAACGCTCCCGGGTTATCCAAAACCCGAACCGGGCATACGCCTAAGTCCGATATCATCATACGAACCAGCTGGAACCTTCAGATCCCGATTCTGAGGTAGTTTACTCATAAATCCAATCCTAGTTCATTCTTTTAACTTTAAGCTTCTCAAGTGAGAAATTTCATTTAAATTTAACTCCGATCTTCCTGAATTTAAATTTCGACCATGCGAACAAGTCACAATACATGAAATGAAGCTGCTCATAGCCTCAGACCGCTGAACGATGCACTAGGGCTCAAAATGACAGGTCGGGTCGTTACACGCCTGGTCTGGAAAGACTCAGTGCCCAGGAGCGAACTCAGCTCTGCCTGTATCTACTCACATGGTGTAGGGAGTAATGTGAGTACTCCGACCCAGTGAGTATTAAAAATAAATAATGGCTGAAAGAAAGAAATCTCATAAAGGCACAATTAACGCTATCTCAAGCAGTAAAATCAATTATACAATAAAACTGTGAAGAATCAGATAAATCTCTTTTAAAATAGTGAAGATAAATAATTTCAACAAGTAAGAAATAATCAGAAACCTGCCCCTCGGGCTAAATATCAAACTCTCAGTACAGTATCAGCCCCTCGAGCTCACTCCTAACTCACAAAGTACAACATCGGCCTCTCGGGATCACTCCCAACTCACAAAGTACAATGTCAGCCTCTCGGGCTCACTCCCAACTCACCTGGGTACCCGCGCTCACTGTGGGGGTGCAGACTCCGGATGGGCTCCTACAGCCCAAGAGCTATATCATCATAAGGCCTTAAAGCCTGTCACATCAACATAAGACCTTAAAGCCTTCTCACATCATACTCGAGGCCTGAAAGCCTCCTCACATAACACTCGAGGCCTGGAAGCCTCCTCACATCACTCAACATATCCTCACATATGGCCCTCGGCCTCAATCAGTCCAGAAAATAATCATAATTCCCTTGGGCATCACTAAAACAATGGTGCTCAGCTCAAACAACATTAAAAATATCATTTAAATCTCAAGTTGAGTATAAATGTAGCTGAGTTCATGAAACAGTATAATTCAGTTGGGCTGAGTTCAAATAATATTTCAATTAGTGAGGAAAAATAGTGATGGAAATTCACAAAGGATTTCAAATAGTCGGCACGAATTCCAAGTATGACAATAAGCCCAAATCATAGTGAAAATCATCCAGTCTTTATCAAATACGCGGTAAAATATCAACCGGGATGGACCAAGTCACAATCCCCAATAGTAAATGACTCTACGCTCATACAACGCATGTTTCATCTCAACATAGCACTAAGTTGTGCAAATCCGGGGTTTCAAACCCTCAGGACATCATTTAAAATCATTACTCACCTATCAATCGGAATTCGCCAAAATACTAACTTTGCCAATTCAATCTTAATTCTACACCAGTCATCACAAAAATATTCCGGACACACTCCTAAGTCCCAAATCACCTAACAAAGCTATCCGAGCCATAAACTTCGCATTTCGAGTCCTCTACCACATAACTCAATATCTGGTTGACTTTTCCAACTTAAGCTTCCTTAAAAGAGACTAAGTGTCTTAAACCTTACCAAAATCATTCCGGAATGACTTCAAATTTTGCACACAAGTCACATTCAACATTTCGGGCTTGCCCCAAATTTCGGATCACATTCCGACCCCGATATAAAAATTTCCACTTCCGGTCGAATTTTCTCAAAAACCTTCAAATTTTTATATTTAGCCAAATGACTTCAAAACGACCTCCGGACATCCGAATTCACTTTCGATCGCGCTCCCAACTCCAGAATCACCATACGGAGCTATTCCCAGACTCGAAATCCCAAACAGACATCTATAACTGTGAAATGCCTTCCAACCCAAATTTATGAAATTCTTCTAAAATACTAACTTCCACAATATACGGTGAAATGCTCACGGTTATCCAAAACCAAATCTGGACATACGCCCAAGTCCTAAATCATCATACGAACCTGCTGGAACTTTCAGATCCTGATTCCAAGGTCGTTTACTCAAAATTCCAATCTTAGCCATTTTCTTCAACTTAAGGCTGCCGTAATGAAAATTTTCTTTCCAATTTGTCTCCGAATTTTTCCGAAACTCAACTCTGACCATACGCACAAGTCAATATACCTGAAACGAAGCCGTTCATGACTTCCAACTGCTGAACGACGCACTAGAGCTCAAAACGACCGGTCGGGTCGTTACATTCTCCCCCACTTAAATAGTTGTTTGTCCTCGAACGTGCCAAGAGCTGCTCTTAAGTTATCTGAAATCACTGTTTAACACCTCGTGCACCTGCCCGTGCTACCACAACTCATATGGACACATTAGTTTGATCAAATCTAAAGATATCCTCTTTTATCTATACAATAAGCTCAGAACCCAATTCCAACACTTGAAATTCTCCGCCAGACCTGTTCCCCGTATATAAACACTGTATCAACTACCGCACGAGGTACCAAAACACGACTGCGTACCTTTGTTGAATTAGCACCATGCATCGCATAATTCACCATCTAACCACAATGACACTCCATGAACCTTAATAGCTAAAATTCCACGACTCTGATGCTCCCAATGCATATGATGATATACCTATACATTCTATTATAATGCTGACGATATAACCACAACGGAGGAGATGTGCAGAAATTTCTAACCAATTACAAAGTTAACCCAACATCAATTCTCTCCTTTTTGACTAAAATCATCACCTCATTACTACGCAAATATTGGTAACTACCCTGTAATATACCTCACATAATCCCACTACAATGGTCCCCGATACCAATAGTCTCGCCACACCTAGTACGAGTTGCTCAGACAACCAATCACCACAGACAATGACCAACGGTCTCACATGATGAAAAAATGAGCCAATACGCCATAACACGAACAAGATACATAAGGAAATGATGCAGGAATAGACTTCTCAACTCACACAACTAATATGGATTGTTCCCCAGAGAATAGTAATTTATCAAGCCATTTCACAGCACACATGGCACAATCATAATATTACATGAATTGACGAACACGGAACAACATATGATATTCCAACACCCCTCATTGAGGAGCGCTATACTGAAATGAACACATCTGACTCACATGAAGCCCATCATCCTATTTAAATCCATTCACCCACTTCAGGCCGATTCTAATCGCACTGAACTAGGCTGATAGCCTTTCCTGGACCCGTAATAAGTCATTTCTTCTCATAACACGCAAGAACTACCACCGTAGCCAGGAAAACACCCCACAATCCATAACCAAATGAACCGAACGACTTCATATAGATCTTAGATATTCTTCCAACATTTCAACTTTCTTAAGTCCCCAAAATTTGACTAACTCCCAGATTTTTCAAATATTCGGCAGAGTCTCCTTTGTGATTGGGCCTATCCACCTGTCAGAGTAACACCAAAACAACTCCTAACAACATGTCCACAACCCAACAAGTACCACAAGTATATCAATAACACTAATCTCCGCATCACAAGCCCGATATTATCACAATGATATTTTGACATGAAACGTATCATTTGTATGATCATAACCACATTTCTGGTCTTAATAGTTGTTCATAAATAATTTCATCATCATCAATAAATCTCATATTAACCACCACCTTATTTCAAATTTTCGCAATACTGACAACAGAATGTGAGGCATGAAGACCTCATTATTACTTACTCGGATTAGTGAGTCACATTTAACGCCACCTGGGAACTCATCTCATAAGCTAAAACTCAATGTTTACAGTACGAATATGGCTGAATATGAACATAAAATATACAAGAATTATCAAATCAACCTAAATGGCATGACTCCCTTTTAATATTATCGTACGAATTAAACTTTACAAAGGGAAACTTTAAACTCATAAATATTTACCACAGGGACCTCGTCCTTACATAACCTCCACCGCGGCTTGCAGCCCGGTTTAAATATTTCACATTGTGCCAACTGCAGTTTTCAATTTCCTTTCTTTCTTCTTCTCAATAAATTTCGTAAACATTTTTTTTTCATAGCACATAACGAACCCTCATATCGGTAGGGCATATAATTCAAAAAAAAAATTGGAATCAATTATTCCGAAACACATTAAACCCATTGTACTGAATAATAAACATTACCTTAACCTTACCCCAAAATCCTTGGAGCCCAATTGCTAACATCCAGAATTCTTTTCAAGACCCAAATCTCACATACACACACTATATAAGTCAGAACAAACTGTGTCAACCATAACAATAACCCTAGATATAATCGCATAACATACTACACAACTCGTATACTCGCAACACCATTCTCGATCACCATAACCACTCAACCCAACCAAGTACCAGTAGGAAACCCCACATTAAATAGAACCTCGCTCCAAAACCTTCGTACCCCATCAATAATGAAGAAATATACAGGAACTCACAATACATAACATGTTCCCCATACCGGTAGAAAATATCTGGTTTAAACCATGGTAGAAACCATCAATAACACTTGGAAATCCATTTTTTCATAATCAAGCTATCAGAACTAAATTCCTCTAATTCAACCAGGTCACGCAGGTCATCAAACTCAAGAATATTGCGATATTACTACAGCTAGTTCAACAAAAATTCTTCACAAGCTTAGGTAACACAAACCATAAAATACCTCAATTCCACTACTAAGCTCACCTCCATTCTCGTGACAATCAACTCAACTTTCTCAATTAGAGTCAATTCAAATCTCAACACATACACCCTGTTAGTAGAAAAGAAACTCTCGACTCAACATTATAAGGAATACACCTACGTAGATTATTCCGCATAAGATAACCCACCTGCTTTGCCTCCAATTAACATTTTTGTATACCTTCCACCGTCATACACATTACACAGTCACTTAGTCTTCCTGAGTCTAAACTCATACCGTAACATGAAATTTACTTCACTCCAAATAGGAGACATGAAAAGATTCTTCACGCGCCTATAACTTGGGGCTACACATCCTATAACAATGGAAATCATACACTCAATAGTTCATCTATCATCCAGTAGACCTTCCTCGTCACTTCCAAGTCATATAGATACATCTCGCAGTACTAACATACTCCTCACGTAGCTATCCAACAATCATTCCCACTAATAGGGACAATACCGGACATATAAGTTCAAAACACTTGCTCACACAATCAGCACCTCGGTGATCAAGCCATTAGCAAAGATCCGGCCTCAAGTCCTCCAGACTGGCCTAACATCAAACTCACAGAGATCACATCTCGCCCCTCGATCGGGGAATTACAAGCCATCAGTGCACATCTGATACTCAGCGCTCGTTCGTGCACACGAACACGTGGAAGAAATTGTAAGAGTTACTTTTTCAAGCTGAATCAAGGACGCACGATAAAAAATCAAGAATATGAAGTTTTTCCTAAAGGTTTTGCAGCCTCTCGAGGATAAATACAGATGTCTCTGCACCAATCCGCGAGACTCTACTAAACCTGCTCATGACTCGCGAGACCTAATAACCTAGGCTCTGATACCAACTTGTCATGACCCAATTCCCAAACCCGGTCATGATGGCGCCTCTCGTGAGGACAAGGCCGACCAACAGAAACAACAGTACCTCTTTTAACAGTTACTTAGCATGAATAAGTCTAAAACATGGATAATATAATAATAAGTGCGGAATAAACGTGATAAAACAAGGAAAACCATCCCGACTCAGCCCGAAATCGGGGTGTCACAAGTCATGAGCTACTACAGAGTTTACTAAAATTCTACAAAGTCTGAGATCCGGAACAAAGTATGAAGAGATCATAAATAGCAGAAGATAAGGGAGAAAAACGGGGCTGCGGACGTCAACAACTACCTCGTTACTCCTATTCACCGCCTGGTCTGGAAAGACTAAGCGTCCAGGAGCGAACTCAGCTCTGCCTGTATCTGCACACATGGTGCAGAGAATAATGTGAGTACTCCGACCCAGTGAGTAATAAAATAAATAATGATTCAAAGCATGAAATCTCATAAAGGCACAAATAATGCTATCTCAAGCAGTAAAAGCAATTATACAATAAAACCGTGAAGTATAAGATAAATCTCTTTTAAAACAGTGAAGATAAATAATTTCAACAAGTAAGAAATAATCAGAAACCTGCCCCTCGGGCTGAATATCAAACTCTCAGTACAGTATCAGCCACGCGGGCTCACTCCCAACTCACAAAGTACAACATCAGCCTCTCGGGCTCACTCCCAACTCACAAAGTACAATGTCAGCCTCTCGGGCTCACACCCAACTCACCTGGGTACCCGCGCTCATTGTGGGGTGCAGACTCCGGAGGGGCTCCTACAGCCCAAGCGCTATATCATCATAAGGCCTTAAAGCCTGTTACATCATCATAAGGCTTTAAAGCCTTCTCACATCACACTCGAGGCCTGAAAGCCTCCTCACATAACACTCGAGGCCTGTAAGCCTCCTCACATAACACTCGAGGCCTGGAAGCCTCCTCACATAACACTCGAGGCCTGGAAGCCTCCTCACATCACTCAACATATCCTCACATATGGCCCTCGGCCTCAATCAGTCCAGAAAATAATCATAAGCCCCTTGGGCATCAGTAAAACAATGGTGCTCAGCTCAAACAACATTAAAAATATCATTTAAATCTCAAGTTGAGTATAAATGTAGCTGAGTTCATGAAACAGTATAATTCAGTTGGGCTGAGTTCAATAATTTTTCAATTAGTGAGGAAAAATAGTGATGGAAATTCACAATGGATTTCAAATAGTCGGCACGAATCCCAAGTATGACAATAAGCCCAAATCATAGTGAAAATCATCAAGTCTTTATCAAATACGCGGAAAAATATCAACCGGGATGGACCAAGTCACAATCCCCTATAGAAAATGACTCCGCGCTCGTCATACAACATGTGTTTCATCTCAACATAGCACTACGTTGTGCAAATCCGAGGTTTCAAACCCTCAGGACATCATTTAAAATCATTACTCACCTATCAACCGGAATTTGCCAAAATACTAACTTTGCCAATTCAACCTTAATTCTACACCGGTCATCTCAAAAATATTCCGGACACACTCATAAGTCCCAAATCACCTAACAAAGCTATCCGAACCAGAAAATTCGCATTTCAAGACCTCTAACACATAAGTCAATATCCGGTTGACTTTTCTAATATAAGCATCCTTAAAAGAGGCTAAATGTCTCAAACCTTACCAAAATCATTTCGGAATGACTTCAAATTTTGAACACAAGTCACATTCGACATTACGGGCTTGCCCCAACTTTCAAAATTGCATTCTGACCCCGATATCAAAATTTTCACTTCCGGTTGAATTTTCTCAAAAACCTTCAAATTTCTATATTTAGCCAAATGACTTCAAAATGACCTCCGGACATCCGAATTCACTTCCGATCGCGCTCCCAACTCCAAATCACCATACGGAGCTATTCCAAGACTCGGAATCCCAAATAGACATCTATAACTCTGAAATGCCTTCCAACCCAAATTTATGAAATTATTCTAAAATACTAACTTCCACAATATACGCTGAAATGCTCACGGGTTATCCAAAACCAAATCCGGACATACTCCCAGGTTCGAAATCATCATACGAACCTGCTGGAACTTTCAGATCCCGATGCTGAGGTCGTTTACTCAAAATTCTAATCTTAGCCATTTTCTTCAACTTAAGGATGCCGCAATGAAAATTTTCTTTCCAATTTGACTCCGAATTTTTCTGAAACTCAACTCTGACCATACACACAAGTGAATATACCTAAAATGAAGTTGTTCATGACTTCCAACTGCTGAACGACACACTAGAGCTCAAAATGACCGGGCGGGTCGTTACAGTTTCCTGTACTAGTATCTATGTACTTTGATGATTTGTTCTCTGAAATGGACTGAGACTAGAACTAGTTGATTCCATTAATTCTTTTAGATTTAATAAGGATTCTGTTTCCGTTTCTTCATAACTATCTTGTATTTCTTCAAAATTTGATCTAGTTTATCCGATTTGTGTTGTGAAATATTTTCTTTTCTATATCCCCAATTGTCTGTTCTCAATTCACATTTTTTAAAATGTTGCTTTGTTTCACTTAAGGTTAATCTTCCAAGTTTACATCCTTTACATTGAAAAGTCTTACTTTTATTTTCTTTAACTAGTTCTCTTACTTTTTCTAATGCCATATCTATTTAGAATTCGTCTTGTATTATTTCAATATTCATACATAAAGTATCTTCTACCGTACTTTCAGTTTCATCATCTATTTCTTTATGGGTAGAATAATTATAATCAGTAAACTAATTGAGGTTTCTCCCTTTGAGTTTGTATATATTAAATAAGATTCTGGTTTTAATATTTTTGGTTTTGCGAAATCCTCTAGATTCCATTCTAATCCAACATATTCTTCTGGGCTTATCTTAATAGGTTTTATTAATTTTATCCCTTTATTTCCCATTACTTCAACCACATCTTCTACTTTAATTTTAAATTTTGTATTACTATTGGTTGCCATTTTTCCTATAAAACCCACACATATAAGTAAATTATTTCCAGTATTCATTTCTTCGTTTCCTTTTGTCTGTATTTCTATTTTAATATTTTTTCCAAATTCTGCCATATTTATCATGAAATTTGGGCTAATATAAAATATTCCTCCATTATTGGTCATTTCTACTTCTGTTAAACCTATTATAGATTTTTTTCTCTCTGACCATCTGTCATCATATACTACGACTAGTACTTTAGTTCCTAAATTTTTTCTAGTTAGTCCTTTTAATCCAATTACTATTAATCCCATATGCATTAAATTCTTTTTATAGTTTTTTATTTGCCTTACTGCTTCTGAATTGATTAAATTTAATGTTGCAATTTTATTTTCTATGGCTGATAACTGTTCTTCTCTGTAATGTCTATACAACTGGAAATTATTTGAAAAATATCCCGTATTATATAATATTTTTGGGTTGAGTAATCTTAGTTGATTTTGATGAAAAATTTGTATATCTTTGTCTATATCTATTATTTCGTCAAATTGTTGATTATCTTCTTGTCTTTTCTTAGTTAAGATTCTTGCTAACATATTATTGGCTATTCTATTTGTCACGATCCAAAATCCACTAAGGGTCGTGGTGGCGCCGGACACCTCTGTCAGGAAAGCCAACTAAATTATCAATTAGTCCTCTTTTAATACTTTTGAAAATCCAAGATTTCTCCTTCCATTTTTCATATTTAAAAACAATCATTACTTCAATTCAAATTAAACAATAAATGATTAGAACAATTCCTTTGAAACCATCCCAGAAACCCGGTGTCACAAGTGCATGGGCAACTATCGATATGGAAAATAAAATACAACATATGTCCGAAATACAGTGGACAAGGAATAAATAGTAAGAAAATACTAAACGGAACTACACTAGCTGTGGGTTTTCTCGAATAATGCAGCTCACCTAGTCCCAGAGTCATCCATGCTGCTACGCCCAATAGGCTGCTAGATGTATATATATACCTGTGCAATAAAAATGCACAGAAGTGTAGTATGAGTACGTAATCAACGTGTACTAAGTGAGTATCCCGCCTAATCCCGAAGGGGTAGAAACGAGATAGTCAACTTTGACGCTCTCTAATGGTCCAATAATGATTCATCCTTAACATGTATATATTAAACAGTGGATTTTTTTATAAACATGATTCTAATCCAGATAGAGGAAACAAGTAAACCCGTAATTCTTTCATAGGAAAATTTTCCAGAATTTCTCTTTAAATATAATCCAAATACGTTTAAGCCACAAAAGGGCAATAATAACTTAATTAAGTTCAGGCAGCAACACAAGCATGCGCAAATCACACCTAGGCGACAGTCTGATCCAATAAAAATAAATGTGCACTTGCCGAGGGTTGACGACGCGCCTACAGATATATCTATTAATATGCCGAGGCGTTCCTCCCGTTCCAAAAATTAATACACACAAACAGACAATCAATCAAGAAGTCAACATGGAAAAATTATCCAAGAAAGGCCAATACTCTTTAATAATTTGAGAAAACTAAGCTTAAGTCTTTTTAGAAATCCATTTATTAATTTAATGTGATTTAAGCAATTCAAACCATCAATGGGTTCACAATTAATTCAAATATAACATGCTTTTGGGTCCTAGACTACCCGGACAATAGCATAATAGTAGCTATGCACGAACTCTCGTCACCTCGTGCGTACGTAGCCCCCACAAACAGGAGCACATAGCTAATTTAATTCATCTATGGGGTAAATTCCCCCTCACAAGATTAGAAAGGAGACTCACCTCGCTCCGAAGACTCATAACCGGCATTTCTACATTCTTCTGAAGACTTGAACCAATGCACAATGCTCCAAAACTAGCCAACAATCATACAAGTCCATCAATATATGCTCAATTATACTTTACAACCCAATTTATAACAATTCCTAACCCCGAATGAAAAGTTGACAAAAATGCCCTCGGTCCTACGTGCTCGGAATCCAAAATTTCTCGAAGATAAAGATTACCCATGACCTTCGGAACTCAAATATATAATTTTCTCGAAATTCCATACTCAAAATTGTGGCTAAATTCCAAGAATATGATTTTCTAGGTTTTTTCCACCAAAACCCCAATTTTTATACTAATTTTCATGTCTATTCCATAGTATAATCTTGCATTTAACTTGGAAATAAGTAGGAGTATCTTACCTTAACATTGATGAAGAAATCCCTCCTAGAAGCTCTCCAAAAATCGCCCAATGAAGTGAAGAAAATGAGACAAATGGCCAAATATTCGATTTTAAAACAAAGCTTCTGCCCCAGCTATTTCCGCTTCTGCGGAACTATTACCGCTTTTGCGGTCCCGTTTTTGTGGACAAAACTCCGCTTTTGCGGACAAGGGGGCTCCAGCCCATTTTCACTTCTGTGACCAGACTACCACAGATGCGGTTCTGCTTCTGCAGAATCTTGACCGCATCTGCGGTCCTCCCTAAAATCCTCTCTTCCGCTTCTACGTCTCCCTCTCCACTTCTGCGGTTCCGCATCAGCGGATCAAGGGCCGCTTCTGCGGTCCCAGCTGCCCTCATGCTCAACCGCTTCTGCAGCTTCATCCTCACTACTGCGGGGCCGCATATGCGGTCCCATCTCCGCAGAAGCAGAAATACCAGCAACAAGCAGCTCAGCTATTTCCAAAAATCCATTTTCGATCCGTTAACCACCCGGAATCCACCCGAGGCCCTCGGGACCTCAACCAAACCTACCAACCAATCCCAAAACACGTTACGGACTTGCTCGAGGCCTTAAATCACATTAAACAACGCTAAAATCAAGAATCAACCTCCAATCCAAGCTTTATGAACCTTAGAACTTCCAACTTCTACTTCTGATTCTTAAACCTATCAAATCACGTCCGATTGACCTAAAATTTTGCACACAATTCATATTTTACATTACGGACCTACTCCAACTTCCGGAATTGGATTCCAATCCCGATATCAAAAAGTCCACTTCCAGTCAAACTTTCCAAAAACCTTCAAATTTCTATCTTTAGCAAAATGGCTTTAAATGACCTACGGACCTCTGAATTCACTTCTGATCGCGCTCCCAACTCCAGAATCACCATACGGAGCTACTCTCAGTCTCGAAATTCCAAACGGACATCGATAACACTGAAATGCACTTCAAACCAAACTTATGAAATTTCTTCTAAAATGCTAACTTCCACAATAGGCGCCAAAACACTCCCGGGTCATCCACAACCCGATTCGGGCATACGTCCAAGTCCGAAATCATCATACAAACCTGCTGGAACCTTCAAATCTTGATTCCGAGGTTGTTTACTCAAAATTCCAATCGTAGCTATCTTCTCTAACTTAAGGCTTCTGAAAAGAGAATTTTCATTTAAATTTAACTCCGATCTTCCTGAATTTCAATTCCGACCATGCGTACAAGTCACAATACCTGAAATGAAGCTGCTCATGGCCTCAGACTACTGAACGATGCGCTAGAGCTCAAAATGACCGGTCCTGTCGTTACATTCTCTCCCACTTAAACATACGTTCGTCCTCGAACGTTCTGAGAACTATACTGAAGTAGTCTGAAATCACTATTTAGCACGTCATGCACCTTCCCGTGCTATCACAACTCAGTTGAGCACATTAGCTCGATAAATTCTGAAGATATTTCCTTTTATTCAACAAATAAGCCTTAGAGCCCAATTCCAACATCCTGAATTTCTATGCCAGGCCTTTTTCCAACATACGACCACCATATCAATCACTGCGCGCTGTACTCAAACACGACTGCATAACTTTGCTGGATTCTTACTTTGCAACACTTAGTCCACAGGACCACAATAATATTCTCTGATCCACTTAGCCAAAAATTCAACGAATTAGATGCTCCCATTGCACATCATGACATGCAAGTCTTACTCTAACTCTTACAATACCGCAACGATGGATGAGATGTGCCCAAATTCATAATTAACTACCGAGTCAACCAATCATTGAGTCTATACTTCTGAAAAGAAACATTACCACATTCTGAACCTAATAATGACCTTTGCTCCTTAATATACTTCATATAATCATATTGCACTGATCTTACATCCCATTATCTCGTCTCACCCAGTACGAACTGCTCAGGCAATAAGCCACTCCGAATGAGATCAAAAGTCTCATATGAC
Source organism: Nicotiana glauca (assembly GCA_026770625.1). Taxonomy (NCBI): domain Eukaryota; kingdom Viridiplantae; phylum Streptophyta; class Magnoliopsida; order Solanales; family Solanaceae; genus Nicotiana; species Nicotiana glauca. The sequence goes on from MU739732.1 coordinate 138,334, forward strand.
GCCACAATGTGCCAATAGGCCACTAATCCAAACACGACACCAATAGGAAATCGAACCCTGGAAGGAATTACCTAACCCCCACACTAATACGGACTTTTCTTAGAAGATAAGAAGCGAAACACACAAAAATAGCATATAGAAAACCAGACTCGACATCACACTGTTGCGGCGCGCAACCCGATCCAAATAACATACCCATGGCGGCGTGCCACCCGATCCACCATAGATCTCACATAAGGAGATTGCACTTCGAGCTAAATCTGCTCATTACAATGAAAATATCGAATTTTGATCGTAAGCACGTTAAGTTCATAATACCATCCCTGAGAAAACACATAGCGCCATAGGCTACAAAACTCAAGCACAACTGAGGTGCGATACAAGGTCTGAATCTCAAGAGCCATTCTGCTCACATAACATCATCGCCACGCGGAACCTCAACACATAAGAATTTACCAAGCCATTTCACAACTCATACGGCGCAATACATCATTACCTGGAATAGCTGATGACAAAATAACACCCCGACTGTCCCTCCATAAGGAACGCTTGCCGAAACATACACAACTGGCCTGATATAAAGCCCAGTTCACAAATAAATCAATCCACTGATCTCAAGCCAATTTCTGATTGCGCCAACTTGGCTAATGACCTTTCAAATGTCCATAATTACTCCCTTTTGCCTCATAACACGTAAGAACAACCCTCATAACCGGAGCAACCTCCTCAGTTCATAACCCAATAAACAAAGTGGCCTCCAGGCATAAGTTCTCAAATCAATGATATTACCACAATCCTCATACTTGGTTTAAATCTTTAGCCAATCAAGTGACTACATGTCATACTTATACAATCTTCCCGTGGGACACGCTCCCACAATCTTTCAAAATGAATAACGGGTCCGCACTAACGCTGAAAAGCGATCATGAATCCTTAACCAGGATGCAAAGCTTCTTTCACAACACATCGATCTCAGGTGACGCTGAATACAATACCAACTTACTTTAAACCTTCCACCCTTGTCTTGTTCATCCGAGCTCGTGACATTCTTACCAACACCAAACTGCATCCTCGATCCTCATTTCGAATTTCCATGCTACTCACTGCACCCAACGTGCCAACATACGATAGGACATGATTTTTGTCGTAAGTCCGAAATCATTAATATTTAACACTTCATCATATAAGAACTTTGCACTTAACTCACTTCAAGGGAATCATAGCAACACATAGGTAAATTCCCATAATAGTAGAATATGCAAATCTACCACTAGTGGTCCAAGCCACCATAGCCCTTCCGGAATCCGCTTCACTTAACAAGCCATAACAGAAGAATGCTTATGAATAACAACAATTACGGCGGCCGACAAACCTCACACGTACCGCCATAAATCATACGCATAACTCGATCACGCTGAACGAACTGATCACAGACCCTAACATGCCAAGTTCAACTATGGCTAATCAATCCACCTTCTTTCAATCAATCCTTGCTTGCCTTAGAAATAAGACTAACTCCATTCAACACATGATATACTCCATCTACACTCGCCCCGAGAGACCTTGAATCGCGAGACCATGCTATCTCAAATCTCACGAAATATTTCACATTTCTCAAATGCTACACCACAAGGTAACACATCATAGAACATTCTGGGCACCTGCTCATACACTGCTACAAAGCTTGATTCTTAGTTGTACTTATAGGCTAGAAATCATTGAGCACCACACTTCAACTTCTGAATTCACTAGAACCATTATTGAGAGCCACCCGCTCTGACTTGGTCCCAAATATAATTCACTCCCTAATTCTTATAACACACGAATACTCTCTCGACGAAGCACCCGGCGAAATCACTTTCTCTAAAACCTGTATCTATACCAGGCATAAATCCTGAACCTTTTTCCAAGTCCGAACATGAGCCAAGAAGGCAAAATATAACATGCATTCAACAATTCATCTACTCAATTAAATACTGAGTCCAAGCTCACTCTCTAGATGCACCGGTCCGTTCACTCCTCGTAGACACCCATTAATTGCGCGACAACATCCTTCCACTTCAAATTCATGCTACATCTTTCTTCATTTCAAGCTGCTCCTTTCCGTCATACCAAATCTCCATCCGCATAACAACCCCATGCTCCAAATTAACTCTACAGACTTCCATTGCCCGTCGCTAAGATCCCAGATCCTTCCAAACTATCCTTAGGCGCGTAGTCATCCTACTACTAGGCCCTATACAGCTCTGCTACTCTCCCACTTTGGGCAAACTCACTCCTTCAATAAACTGTTAGGCCTGTGCTCCCTAAGCCTGGCCTTTTAGAGGTTTAAAATTCCGTCTGACACTTCCCATATGCCTTTCTCATCTTTTGCTGCCCAGTCGTTGCGTTAATAATATATATCTTCCTGGAACTTGAATCCACAATTTGTTACTGACTTTAAATTTTTCCGATGGTCGTCTTTCTCGAACCGTCAACATTTGAATACTGATTCAATCCTAAACCACCACAGCATGCGATATGTGACAATCGTAACTCCAATACTATTTCACAATATCCTGCTATAAAGGTGAATTGTAGAAGATTATAACATCGACAAACTTAGTACGTCCAATTAGGACAACAACACCCCAATGTAGAGGAAAACTCCACCACGATTGCAATTACCACGTTTCATTACTTCCACAAGTCCACTTCTGACCATCCTCAGTTCGTTTGACTTTTCCCTGCCGAGAATGAAATACTGAATCCCTTGATTACACACTGAGTAAACCTCCCTTCAATTCATTCACTGCCCCTACACGTGGGCAACACCCTACCATTACAGCAACACTACAGAATAATCACTCATATGCATCATGGAAACCTGTGCCTAGCCTCAAGGCTCTTAGAAGTTCTGTTATTGAGCTGAAACAATAGAATATCCCTCCAAAATACGACTATAATAGTCGAATCAACTATACCGGGAAAATCATCCCGCACCACATTTGTAGTGCCATTACAATCCCTCAATTTTTGATTTATAACAAGCGCTCGCATCGCATAAGATTGAGTGGGAAGGAATCTAAGGCATAAGCCTCAAAGGAATCGAACCGCACGATAAGGAAATCAAGAAGGGAAGTACTCATTACAGCCTTGTAGCCTCCCAAGGATAAGTACAGACGTCTCTGTACCGATCCGCGAGACTCTACTAGACTTGCTCATGACTTGTAAAATCGACGGGAACCTAGTGCTCTGATACCATGTTGTCACGACCCAAAATCCACTAAGGGTCGTGGTGGCGCCGGACACCTCTATCAGGCAAGCCAACTAATTTATCAATTAATCCTCTTTTAATACTTTTAAAAATCCAAGATTTCTCCTTCCATTTTTCATAATTAAAAACAATCATTACTTCAATTCAAATGAAAAAATAAATGATTAGTACAATTCCTTTGAAACCATCCCAGAAACCCGGTATCACAAGTGCATGAGCAACATTCGATATGGAAAATAAAATACAACATATGTCTGAAATACAGTGCACAGGGAATAAATAATAAGAAAATACTGGACGGAACTACACTAGCTGTGGGTCATCTCGAACAATGCAGCTCACCTAGTCCCAGAGTCATCCATGCTGCTACGCCCAGTAGGCTGCTAGAGGTATATATATACATGTGCAACAAAAATGCACAGAAGTGTAGTATGAGTACGTAATCAACGTGTACTAAGTGAGTATCCCGCCTAATCCCGAAGGGGTAGAGACGAGATGGTCAACTTTGACGCTCTCTAATGGTCCAATAATGATTCATCCTTAACATGTATATATTCAACAATAGATTTATTTTATAAACATGATTCTAATCCAGATAGAGGAAACAAGTAAACACGTAATTATTTCATAGGAAAATTTTCCAGAATTTCTCTTTAAATATAATCCAAATATTTTTAAGCCACAAAAGGGCAATAATAACTTAATTAAGTTCAGGCAGCAACACAAGCATGCACAAATCACACCGAGGCGACGGACTGATCCAACAGAAATAAATGTGCACTTGCCGAGGGTCGACGACGCGCCTACAGATACATCTATTAATATGCCGAGGCGTTCCTCCCGTTCCAAAAATAAACACGCACAAACAAACAATCAATCAAGAAGTCAACATGGAGAAATTATCTAAGAAAGGCCAACTCTCTTTAATAATTTGAGAAAACGAAGGTTAAGTCTTTTTGGAAATCCATTTATTAATTTAATGTGATTTAAGCAATTCAAACCATCAATGGATTCACAATTAATTCAAATATAACATGCTTTTGGGTCCTAGACTACCCGAACAATAGCATAATAGTAGCTACGCACGGACTCTCGTCACTCGTGCGTACGTAGCCCCCATAAACAGGAGCACATAGCCAATTTAATTCACCTACGGGGTAAATTCCCCCTCACAAGATTAGAAAGGAGAGTCACTTCGCTCCGAAGACTCATAATCGACATTTCTACATTCTTCCTGTCACGACCCGGATTTTTCCACCATCGGGAGTCGCGATGGCACCTACTAATAGGAGCTAGACAAGCCAATTATTAACTACTGTTCTTACTTTCAAATTCTTCTTTTAACAAATTTAACATCAATAATATAAATACAGCGGAATAAATAAATTTAGCGGAAGACTTAATAGATAATACTAGATGCGACACCGTAATGCAAACACAAACCTCTACCCAAGAACTAGTGTCACAACACTCACGAACTTCTAAGAATACTAAACACAACCGTTTGAAAGAAATATAAAACTGTTTGTCTCGAATACATGAGATAACAGACTAAAAATAATGATAGAGGGACGTCGGGCCTGCGAATGCCTGCAAGGCTACCTCGGTGTCTCGCTGATCGAAATGCTAACACTTGCACTATTGCTGCTGCTGTCTAAAACCTATATCTGTGCAAAAAAGAGCACGGAGTGTAGTATCAGCACAACCGACACCATGTGCTGGTAAGTGCCTAGCCTACCCCGGCGAAGTAGTGACGAGGCTAGGGCCAGACACTCATATAAACCTGTGCAGTTTAAGTATATATACAACAAGAAATGGCAGGAAATAACATGTAATATTTGGGAAGGGGAAGACATACTCTGGGGTGGCAACAAAATATAATATCAGAAATAAACGAGTAATGGAATTAAAATCACTTTCAAGTTCAACTCATCTTGTTGCAGGCGTGCAACCCGATCCCATTTCATTTCATAGCTTGTGGTAGGCGTACCACCTGCTCCCATTTCAATTCATATCTTGTGGTAGGCGTATCACTCGCTCCCATTTCAATATCATTTGTGGTAGGCATACCACTCGCTCCCATTTGTGCACATTATCTTATCGGCATGGAAACCAATAATGAACAATCAATATAATTTGTGGTAGGCGTACCACTCGCTCCCATTTGTGCACATTATGTTACCGGCATGGAAACCAATAACGAATAATCAATATAATTTGTGGTAGGCGTACCACTCGCTCCCATTTTTAATATATCATTTGTGGTAGGTGTACCACCCTCTCTCATTTCATTTTATCAACAGTTCTTCCAAATGAAATTTGCTCTAATAAACACAACAATTTATACAAATTCATAAACAACAAGTACACAATAATTATAATTCACTGAGGAAAATAAATAATGACAAGCAACAATTATGTCACATAAACATATAGCAATTGTGGCGCAAATTCAAGACACGACGTAGTACCAATATACCTTGACTCAATAATAACAAGCAACACAACAAAAGGGAAAATGCCAACATAAAGAATCACAGTGATAGTGAAAATGATACATTTAAATATAGTTGAACAAATAGTAAAAAGAAAATCACAACAAACAACAATAAGTGCACGGCATCACCCTTCGTGCTTTACACTCTTCCCTCACGATACCAAACAATGCACGACATCACCCTTCGTGCTTTATCACTTTTCCTCACCCAAACAACAATCACAAATAAGGGGCAAGGAAATAAATGGAAAATACTAATAGGGGTCCAACAAGGACTCAATAATAATATATAATAGAATTTCCCAGTAAGGAATATGTCAACTATTCCATGAATATTTTGTTGGCGAAGGAATAATTTAATTATTCCTTCTCTTTCTGTCACTTCTCACTTGTAATTCATTTTATAACTCGAGCCCGTGCTCCTCAAATGTTTAATATCACATGTTCTTTACAACATATTAAAGTCACCATTTCATCAGGGAAGATATGGAAAATTCAAATATTCGCAATATAAAGAGTCACGGTCATGCTAGACACCGACGTATAGATACTCGTTACCATGCCTATACGTCGTACTCGACAAGTAGCAAATAACAAATATGACTCAACTCCTATTCCCTCAAGCTAGGGTAGACCAAACACTTACCTCGCTTTGCTACCAATTCAAAATTTCTACAAGCCTTCGCCTCGCGAATTCGTCCGAAGCTTCAAATCTAGTTATAAACAATTTGATTCAGTCAATAAAAATTATAGGAATTAATTCCATATGAAATTCTACATTTTCCATTAAAAATCCAAAATTGCACTGAAAATTCGCCCGTGGGGCCCACATCTCGGAACTCGACAAAAATTATGAAATATAAAACCTCATCCAAGCACGAGTCTAAGCATACCAAAATTACTAAATTTCGATAACATTTCTACCCTCAAATCCTCAAATCTATTCGAGAGGGTTTCTAAGCTTTTCCCGCTATATTCACGGATTTAATGCCAAAACTTGCAATAGATTCGAGTAATATAACCAAAGTTGATTTAAGAACACTTACTTTGTTGTTCTCTACAAAAATCTCCCGAAGAATCACCTTATCCGAGCTCCAAATCGGTAAAAATGGAAAATGGTTCAAAAAATAAACATTCTGTCCAGAATTTCCGAGGTTACTGTTCACGCGTTTTTTACTGTTCATGGGTACTGTACACGGTACTGTTCATAGGGTACTGTACAAGGTACTGTTCACAGGGTACTGTACACAAACTGCTCATGAGGTACTGTACACGGTACTGTTTCTGCAATTTTACCAAGTCCGAAATCACTTCGAAACACTCCCGAAACACTCCCGAGCCCTCGGGGCTCCAAACCAAACATGCACACTAAATCAAAAACATCCTACGAACTTAACCGTGTGATCAAATCGCCAAAATAACATAAAAAATAATGAATTAAGCCTTAAAAATCCAAGAATTCTTTCAAATTTCATAAAACTTCAAATTTTCCATTTTAGGCCCGAAACACGTCAAATGACATCCGTTTTCAACCAAACTTTACAGGAAGCGCTTAAACAGCATATAAGACTTGTACCGGGCATTAGAACCAAAATACGAGCCTGATACTGTCAAGAACCAAAATCCACTAAGGGTCGTGGTGGCGCCGGACACCTCTGTCAAGCCAGCCAACTAACTCATCAATTAATTCCTCTTTTAATACTTAAAAGAAAATCTAAGGTTTTTCCTTCCAATTTTTATAAATAAAAGTTCGTTACTAGAATTCAAATTTAAATGATAACAAATAGAACAAATCCATTATAAACCCTCTCAGAAACCCGGTGTCACAAGTACATGAGTGACTACTGATAAGAGAAATAAAATACAATATAACATCCGTCCGGAATACAATGGAGAGGAAAGAAATACAGTTACTAGAAGGGACTTTAAAAGCTGCGGCCCGCCTTGAATACTGCAACTCACCTAGTCCCGAATCGTCCGTGCTGCTGCGCCCAGTAGGCTGATAGAGCTGTATATATACCTGTGCAACAAAAATGCATAGAAGTGTAGTATGAGTACGTAATCAACGTGTACTCAGTGAGTGTCCCGCCTAATCCCGAAGGAGTAGAGACGAGATGGTCAACTTTGACACATTTTAATGGTCCAACGGTTATTTATTCTCAATATGCATATCAACAGTGGATTTGTTATCTAACATGATTTTTATCCAAATAGAGGAAAAAAGTAAACACGCAATTCCTTCATAGGAAATTTCCATGGTTTCTTTTCATTATTAACAATATGATCTCGAGCCATAATGAGGCATGTGACAGCTTAAATAAATCCAGGCAACAATATAAGCATGCGCAAATCATACCGAGGCGACAGCCCGATCCAACATAAATAAATGTGCACTTGCCGAGGGTCGACGACGCGCCTATAGATGCATCTATTAATCTGCC
>MU739733.1:3619-15379 GCA_026770625.1 Nicotiana glauca
GACGACGAACCAAGAACTTATCCTATAACAGTGATGATGCTAGAAGATATTATCGTGAAGATCGACTCACACTCGTGGAGACTCCTACAACAACCGTGTCGCGGAGATAAGCTCCTAGGACCCATTTCGTGGAAGTCAGAAACCACAAAATTCCTAGGAGTTATAGGACGCCAACTCCTCACAGGTACATCACCACTCACGCACGCCCGTTCGGGAACGATGACTTCTAAAATGGAGAACTCGAGCCCATCCCGATGAGGAAATTTGAAGAAATTCCCCCGGAAGAAAGCACGATGCGGCATCATTGTTCGATAACTAATCTCGGGGACCCGCTCAGCATACTATCACGATCTGTGGAAGTACACTCCAATGCCATCAAAATAATGCTAGAAGAGCCCAACGCACCGAAGTCCAGGAGAAGAAGAAGAAATAAAATATCATGGGAAGCCGCACCCCGCTACCCGGCAAGACAAACGAGACCACTCCCGATCTTGAATAGTGGGGTGACGCGGACCTTCGACCAAGACCCAAACAAAGTACACCCAGCAGCTCTAGAGCAATTTGAGCGAAGCTTGGTTGAATATCCAGACGTGGCTTGGTCATATACCAACAACTAATACTAGACCCAAGTAAGAGCCATGGATAACCCTCGAGAAACCACCACTGGATCGACATATCCAGGTAGATCCCCAACGGATAAGCCGGCACTGAACGAACAGAGTCATCATCCATATGGCACGAATGGAAGAAATGATCCGAGGCATAGTGCATCTCGCAACAACAAGGCGATGGCCCGAAGACGAAACCTTTGAGGAACCCCCAATGATACCAGATTCAATGAAGCACAACCGACGAGGAAACCTCACCTGATAAAGTTCGACTTCAATGTTGCAGTTCCAAGCATAGTGGTCACCATATGTGAAGTCCGACACTCCGGGTGGCTCGGACCTATTAGATAAAAACCCCTCCAAGGAAACCGTGGCACACCACGAGAGTCACAAAATGCTTGGAGTTACAGACCCAAGAGAGCAGCAACTATGCCATCCAACAAAGGTGACAACGAAGCACCACCAAGCAAGCGAACCCGGATCCAGCTCAACGGACAAGGGGAAATTGAACAAAGCAGAGCCGGTAAGCTGCATCATATCGTCACAACCGTTAAAGGATGGTGGTATCTTGCTAAGATCCGTAGAATGTATAATGCAAGTGCCCGTCGCCAGAAAGGGACGATCTCAGGTAGTACTCCCCAGGGACACCCTCTCGCTCGAGGAAAAAGGTCGTCGAGACTCCACCTCGGCATCGCATTAATGTATTGGTAATCCCTTTTTTTGTTCGAGCTTATTTTCAAATAAAACACACATTAATGATTACAGGTGTATCGGTCAATGTTGTACCAACGATGTCTGGCAAAAGCCAATAAGACAATCCGAACCAATGTCTCCCTTATACCGGACCACTAATATGTCCCCAATGGCAATTGCCATAACAACCAATGCAACCCGCCCCAGCTTGGACTAATATAACGGGTGACGCAGGATACAGACGCTTTGTACAGACAACGGCGAATACGTTACCTGGGATGCGATTCCGGCCATACTTTTCCAAGGCTATAAAACTATGTGACAGACACAGAACCAAAGCATCTGGCCCCAAGCGATAGAAGGAGATTCCTTACCTTATGCCCATGACCAGAGGTCAAAGGGTAAGAGCACTCGCCTCTTTGGCCCGGCCTGGCCGGACGAGGAATATGACTGCGGAAGGGCATACTCCCAGGACCGCAACATCCTTTTATCATTTCCTGTTTTCCTTTCTTGTTGCTAATCTGTACACAGGCTAGCAGCCAAGGCATTCAGTAGTTCTAGATCCCATTCAAGGATCCGCGGTCACCACGGGGCTGCCGGGCATTCTTTCATCGATCGGGTTTCTATCTAGAAAAGGGTTATACCAACAAGATTATTAGAAGAACTGCATGCCCCCATGGAAGGGACACAACATGTCCACGATCTCTCTCTATTTTCCAATATAGGAACCATACTAGCACATCAGATAATCAAGAGAGTCACACACATATAGATTAAACTAATGGCAACAGAACAACATGTATTTACAACTTATATTTTTGCCAAGCAATAAAGAATATTTTCCAAGCATTCGATACCTAAAAGAAAAATATTTCGGCTTATCCTCAGCAAAAACCTCTAAATCAAATACGTCCCGAAACGCTCGAAGACTTGATCAATTCGGCACGCTCGCGACCCCAAGGTTGGGGTTTCGGGCTCACAAAGCCCTCGGGATATGGCTCCAAAACTACAAAAGGCGATATTCATGCCTAGAATGATCTGATATATTCGGAGACTCACCATGAGCAATTCGACAACTTGCACGAGCTCCGAGCTCACGAGAAGCCGTCTTCAAGCGAACTCGATGACTCGAAGACTGTCGCAAATCACCACACATTGGAAAATTCGAAATTTGTAAGACCCTAACGGGCAGCCTCGGCAAAACAAGATCTATTATCCATAAACTATAAGACCTCTACAGGCATGGCAAACTGTAAGACCTCAACACGCATGAAAGATCCTGAAGTTTAGGCTATATATCGCATTTGTAAGAATCCATAAAGGGCATACCTTTGGTGTAGACACCTAAAACTGCACCTCGAGATCAAAAATGGCCCCGACCAAATGTACACGACTCCGATATTAAACACAGGCTTCCCTCAACAGGCAAAAAAAAGAGTTCTAACCATGTCGGCTCTTAAAATTGCAAAAGCATGAATCTACTCGACCTATGGGCTATGACCCTTCCAAGGTGCTCAAAAAATCACTGACTACGACTGGAAATCTAGGTTCTTTGAGAACTGATAACGGGTCAGGCAAAATAATCAATAAGACCTTAATGAGAGGAAACAAAGCCAACAAAAAGCCTCCGGGCCTCGCATCAAACAACGTAAGTGCCATTGTCACCGGCATAGCAAAGCCTCCGAGCCTCACACCGAAAGGTCTCTACGACCACCAGCCTGAAAATTGACAGCTTGGGGATTAAAGTGATCTTGAATTGTAACCCGATTCGGAGACCGAATCCAAAATAGTTAAACTAAGCAAAGCCTCCAGGCTTCATATCAAAAGTCTCTATAACCAAACAACGTAAGTACCATTGTCACCGGCTAAGCAAGCCTCTTGACCTCATACTAAAAGGTCTCGACGACCAAGTAGCAGAAAGGCCACCATCGCTAACCAAAAACTCAGATAAGATTTAAGGGTCGATTATAGCTCGAATCGCATTGCAACTTAGAGACTAAACCCAAAAAAATGCCAAACGCCCAAGGGTGCAGGATAAAAGTTAGTATCACCAGCCCAAACGGGCTCAAGGATAAAATAAGCTCGAGTCAGGATCCCAACTCATAGATTGAACCTAAAGCTCAAGCCTAAAGGCTAATCCAAGATCGAATCGGTCCAGTGAGAAAACTCCGGCAATCGAAAACGCAAAAATTACAAACTACAAGGCTCCCCTTTCTTATTAATTATATCGATTACAAGGCACAATCTCAGCCTACATCATATGGTGGGATCTATATATGTGTATACATGACAATGAAGGCAAGGAATGGTCGTTCCCTCTTTATTTCCCTTTTGGGCATCTATGACCCCTCGGTCTCTCCCTCATCATCAAATATCATAAAGTTGGCATCAAACTCCGCTCCCTCGACATGTTTTGATCTCTTCTGAAAGATCGAAACCTCGAGCATGAATCTCCTCAAGGGTTTTCCTCCGGGATTTGCACCTCTTGTACACTCTGCTATTTCTTGCACGATCAAGGGCCTTCTTCAACTTCGCCCTAATAGTGTCGGCACTCTTTGAATAAGCAACTATCTTTTGACCCAAACTGGTGTTATTTATTACGACCTCGGCCCAAGCGTCCTTCACCTAAATTTTCACCCTCGACAACTCAGATGAGAGCCTCGCAATCATCTTTGCTCGAGAGGAATCATCCGCGCAAGCAGCCTAAAGTCGCACCTCAAAATCAAACGGTGTGGCCAGAGCTCTCTCTTTAGCCCCCAAATGAGAACTAAGGCGCGCTCGCAGCTCAGCAAACTCATGGTTGGCATCACTAACCTCGCCCCCAGAGTTGCTCCATCTCATTCGCTTTGCCCTTCAACTAGGACAGCAGCACTTCAGTGACCGTCAAAGATAGAAAAGAGATGAGAAAGAAATACGAGCCAACAAGGCGGAATACCTGTTTATCCAAGAGGACCTCCCGGGCACGGCTTCAGTCCACCCCGCGCCTTAGAGAAGCAAGCTTGTTTTCTTTTACTACACGTAGAAGCTGGAGGGACCTTCCCCTTTCTCGAGCCTTCTGCAGATGGGTCTCATGGAGAAGCAGCTCGGCATTGAGCCTGTCAAAAGCTTGAAAAGAAGCCAAGTGCAAGAAGAAAAAAGAAAGAAATATCGGGCCGGAACATCTTTATCATGAACGAAAACTCACCACAAGAACAGAACGATGAGCCTCACCAAGGGCCGAAGCTATGTCTAATAAAACTTCAGTCACAAAAGCTGGCCGACCGGTCGAATCATTTCCTCTCAGCTATTGCGGAGAAGGTGCCTCACTGCAAGCCTTCACACACTACAAAACATCTTTCCTTTTGCCAGCACTCCTCAGTTCTTGAACCGGCAATCTTGCCTCGAACGAAATCCCGGCGCCTACAGTAGGGAAACCAAGCAGATCAGCAAAGGGGAGGCCGCGCCCAAAAAAGAAAAAAGAAGAGTGGGAAGGGAACGCCAGACACCTACCACAATAATTTACCTCTCACCTCCCTTTTGAAAGATCTCGCCACCGGTGCCTATCATGAGCCCAACATGCTGCTAATATGCGAGACCATTCAGCTAAGTCCGAAACTTCATCAGGCAACCAACGAGTAGTTACAAACAAAAGACGGGGAAAAATCAGTGTGAGTCCTACCTCGTGTAAAGGAAAGAAAAGATAGCTCGAACACAGATATTACATGCGGAACTCCATTTATCAGGGAACGATAAGAATTCTCTGGGAATAACGTTGGTCGTCCGAACTCGAACAAACTGGCTCATCCATCCGTGGTCTTCATCCACTTGGACACTGATCATGGGAGGTCAAGTAGACCGGCATTGGAGAGCAACCAGGCCTCAAAAGCGCAATGGCTGGAATAGCCTTATGAGGTGACTAAGAGTAAAATCTATCTTAGCCCTGTCGGCAAAGTATCTCATCGACCATACTATACTCCAGAAGAAAGGATGAACATGCGCTAGAGTTACTTGATACCTTCTACAAAAATCAAGCACAACCCGGTTCGGGGAATCTAGATCGATCACGATGGTTTACATACTCAAGAAGCATTCGGCGTACATCGTGGCATTCTCCACAGGGGAAGGGCCTTTGCAGGACCATGCCTTCCCCCCATCTACATTTTCTCTTGATCTCCTCGAGGTTGTCTTGTACAATCGAAGAGGCAATCCTCGATACATACCCCCGGTGACCCAGAATATTCGGAGGTTTTCCCAACATAGCAACGACCCTCGAGGATGTGTGCTCCGGGCACCGCTCTCCCAAAGTTGGACAAGGGCCGCTATCGCCAGCCAAAGGCAAAATACAAGAAGAAGTACCCTTCGCCTGAATATTGGATGTCGATGCGGCGGTCATGGCCATAACAGAATAGTAGAAATAGGAAGAGCATCCAAGCAGAAATCGAATAAAGCAAAGGAATGGGGAAGTTCGCGGAAAGTAATTGGCTCTATAGCGGAGCTGAGCCTATCAAATAAGAAACTATAGAAATCCTCGCTTGAGGAAGGAATATACGAATATCTAAGGACCAGGCAACAACCGACCAAATTGCCCAAACAGGGCAATTAATTATGGTCGCGTTAACATCACACTCCCCATGGGGGATGCGATGGCGGAATTACTCCAGAGTCCTACATATTTCATGAAAGTAAGAGGGGAGCCCTTGGTAATCTTTGACGTCGGTCCCTCGAGCTCACAACTCAACCTCAGCTACAAAATACAAAAGGGCTCCGAAGGTCCGATACCCAGTGCTCTGAAGCACAAAGAACTCCCAAAATAAGGGCTCCTTTTGTATTAACAAAATAGTTGTACATCTTTGCAGTATTCGAAAGGGAGAACATATGAAATAAAAAAAAAGATAAAGGGGGCTCGGAGACTACTCCTCGCGGCTATACTCTTCGCCTTCATCGGGAATAATTAGATGCTCCAGTTCCTCCTACGTATCATTGGACTTGTTCATGCTAGCAGATAGCTCGAAGCCCCGACCCTTGAGTTCTTCCAGAACCTCCCTTTTTCCTTTCGCGTTGGCATGATCAACAACATGGACCAGTTTTTGCTCGGCCGCCAGGGAAATGTCACGGGCCATCACATGCGCCATTACCGTGTTTTCTTTGTAAGCATCGGCATCTTGTTCCAAACTAAGCTTAGCCTCGATCAAAGCATCGATCTCCTTGCGGGCGTCCAAAAAAAGGCTTAGTGATGTCGACAACTCCCCAGTTGCATTTTTATTTTAGTCCCTCAGCTCGGAAACCTCCATTTCCAACTCGGTGATCCTCAAGTTTCCATAGTCAACCTTCGTTACGAAGCAAGGCGACAAATATATGAACACAAAACACTTATATAGATGCCGAGCGGAGGAGCAGATATGAAAGAAAGAAAAAGAATACCTGTGCAGTAAGAACGGTCTTCTTCAGAAGTGTCGCCTCTAAAGTAGCTAGAAGCTCTTTCACCTCCGCGCCTCCCCGGATGCCTCGAGACTCAGAATCTTGCATTCTTGAAGCAATGACATCACGCTCTGTCTCGTGATGTGCATCTTCCTCATGTAGTTGTGATATGATATAATCGTATATCTCTTTGCACTACAGCACAATAAGGAAATTGAGAAAACGATGAATAACGCCTAAGGGCGAAGGGAAACCCTCAAAGAAACATTTTCACCTACCACAGGGATTTCTCCGCTGCATCAACGACATCAGTTATGTCAAGATTAACCCTGTGAGGTACGTCATCGAGGATGTTTCCCAAAATGCATTCCTCTCCGAGGGAAGTATCGGCTATGGCACCAACCATCCTCCCGTCATCTATCAATTCTCCCGATGAAGCTGAACAGTTTCGGATGAAGTCATTCGGGTTATCAACCCCGTTGAATAGCGGCCCATGCCTCGGGAAGGCTCCAAACTCCGTCCCATCCAAGCCCATAGCCCTGATAGCAGAAGCTACCTCAAATATGGCTGAGCGGTTTGAAACCACATCGGTGTACTCACCAACAACCTCCGGCTCCTTAGCCTTGCTGGCCTTAGCCGTCGCGGACTCAGCAGCCTCCGATCGGGGCATCTACGAACCCCCCTCACTGGTCCTCGATCTCCTTCTCAGTGGATTGCATCATCACCTTCTTCCCTACCTACACAGGGATCCAAGTCAAATCTCGGGATAGCAGCCTCGTCAGTTCGGGCAATGACCACTCTTGTTTTATTTTTCCTGCTCGTGCCGACTCCCAAGGCTGCCTTTTCACCGCCAGGGGGTGGCCTTTCAACATATTTCCCCCAAGCCCTATATCAACATGATGAGTGAAGCACAAAGGGAATACAAAACATAAGATACATACAGAAAAGAAACCATACCATGGCTCTTGGGCACCCAGAGCCTATCATCCACGAGGGCCCAGGATCGAAGATGATACTGAAACCTTCTGTCCAAGCATTCGATCCACCTCGCAAAATATGGAAACTCCTCAAGATGCTAAGGAGAAGCTAGAGAAAGTCACTAAAAGGTTATGAGAACGCTCGAAAGAAAAGTTGAGGAACGCTCAAATAGAAGATATACTTACACTGAAAGTTCCACCGTTCGGGAAAAGGCATCCATTGGACTGGGATAATATCCAAGTTGCGCACCCAAACAAACCTTCTCATCCACCCCCGATCCTTCATCTCATCGACACTTGAAAAGAAAGGTTTCGTAGACTGTTGCCATAGCTTGATCAAGCCTCGATATAGCGGAGGACGGTATAGTATGATCAGATGATTGAGAGTGAGAACTTCACCCACAATCTCCTCAGTAAAATGCCTAAGCATCAGCACAATCCTCCAAAAGAACGATGAGATGTGGCCAAGGGTAACCCGATACCGAGTGGAGAAGTCAAGGATCACTGGGTCGATGTCCGAGGGAGGAGATTTTATCGGATTCGTCGGGACCCAGGGCGAACGGGTAGGTATATATGCAAAGAAATCATTCCTTGAAACTGGTAATATCTTCGCCGGAGGCAGGAATTCCCACTGTTACTATTTCATTCCATCGGCAATCACTCTTTACTTTTTCGACATTTGTCATGACACTAATGTATCGATATACATGCTCGCCTCAGCATGGCTTGGAAGCGAAAGCCTTGACATTGAAATCCTTCAATGTATCAAGCTCGGGAGGGATCCACTACTCTAGAGAAGGGGCTGGCCTATTACTCCCCCCTAGCTAGCTGGGAAGATGATGCAGTATCGTTCTGACGGGGTACTGTCCTAGAAGTCCTGGCCATAAATAACGAGGGAACTCTTCCGAAAGGAAAAAGAGAGAAGTATGAAAATATATCAAATGAATTAGGATTCCGGTTCACAAGCCTAGAGGAAGGGAAAAGATGAGTAGCATCTGATGATCGGATCAGTTTATAAGATCCAATTAGGGAAGCGGAAGGGACGAGCCTGCAACAGTTCATGAACTCCTCGATCGTCCTATATAATGGCATCCCCACACGGTTTCCCGGGCTATGGCATTTAATGCTATTACATGAGTGACATCATAGAAAATATGACCTCGAGGGTACAAAGCTACGATTCGATATCGTTTCCTATCTCTTTGATATAGGAAAACTGAAGGCGGTAAAATCAGAAGACTTGATTGTTTCTATCAAGACAATTTTAGAAGCCTTCCCCGAGACTCCGACGGTGGAAGACCACGATAGAGTTCCCAGTCTAAGGCTCCTCGAGGTCCGAATCAAAGGAAGCAGGGCCCAAGGTCAGGGTGAGAACAAAGGTCTCTGAAGCACATGGCTACACCTGACAGGGCCGGTCTATCTGAAACCTATTGAGATGATGTGCGATAGGCTGTCCAATCTTTCTTATTTTTTAAATAATATATGCATAATTTACCGAGTCCCTTCACCTATATAAGGAGTACTCACCCCACCTTGTAGGGGACTGATGTTGCTCCACTTCTCCAATAAGCAATAATATCTCTCTCTATCTCTTTGTTCTAAGTTAACTGTGTTTTTTGACCCCGAGGTTGCTCTAGGATTTTATTTTTCTTCGTTTGTTCTTCGTCATTTAGCTCAAGATTGATGGTATAAAGACTTGTATAGACATGCTTACCTGTTATCCCCTTCCCAACTACCCTCGATAAGATTACCTTTGGTAGGCTCGAGGCCTGGCCCTGAGGTATCTACTGGCTTGTTCTAAGCCCGGGAACATCCCCTTACTGGTTCTATTGTTATTTTAGCTAGCTTGATCTTTAGTGTTTTACTCCATGTTTGGCACTAATCACCGTTATAAACTAGTTCGGGAATAGATCACGTATTTTTAGAATCCGATTAATAAATTTATTTGGTGTTACCATTTTCACGATAAACACGAATATATATATTTAGAATATAATCCTTTCCCAATAAAGATGTTTCAAAATATACTTCCTTCAAATAAATATCTTCCAAACATAGTTATTACAAGATAAATACCTTCCGAATATAATCTTTTCAAATAAGTATCTTCCGAATATAAGTCACCCTATGACACCTCATCTCATAATCATACGTTACGGGTCTCAATACCTGAACCCAAACACTTGAAATCCTATGCCCTCATCACATCTCGTAACTGCACTAATGACTCGCGTGCCAAATAGAGCCATTCTCACATAGAAGGCAAGTAAACAAGGGTGTGCATCTGTACTCAGCAATATTAAAAAACCTCTTATCCGGTAGCGGTGCTTAGCTATGTGTATGCTTGTGCAAGTGTCCTAATATAGTACATACCAGCTAATAAGTATACGAAAATGAATGGACAGCACGTAGAATGTTTACAAGAATGTATGCATAGAAGATCAACAGCTCAGAAGATCGATATAACAACAGAGGATCTCCGAGGATACCATCGCATAGTCCAAAATGTAAATGTGCAGGGGGATCTCTCGGAATACCGTTCCGCAGTTCCAAAGTAAATGTGCAGAACAAGGGGATCTCTTAGAATACTGTTTCATAGTCCCGAAGTAAATATGCAACACAACGGGATCCCCCAGAATACCGTTCCGTAGTCCCAAAGTAAATATGTAAGGGGATCTCATGAAATACCATTCCGTAGTTCCAAAGTAAATATGCAGTGCAGGGGGGTCTCCAGGAATACTCCCAGTCCCAAAGTAAATATGCAGGTGGATCTCCCGAAATACCATTTCGTAGTCCCAAAGTAAATATGCAGCGCAACCAATAGAGATAATTGTTACCGTGAAAATGGTAATAACAATTAAATTAGATTATGGGACTCTTAAAATACGTGATCTATTTTTAAGCTAGTTGTTAAGCAGTTGATGCTATGCATGACACTGAGGAAGGGGATAAGAGTTAGGAATAAGGTGATAACCAAACCAATAGGCGAACAATAGAGCCTCGATCTTATTGATTTGAGGGTATCAAGGTCGATCCCGAATCTCAATTGTGAGCTATCGAAAGTGGTCGAAGTATGACTAACAGTTATAATAAAATCAACTAAGGCTCTTTATGGCCAATTATAACCAATAAATGATGAATAATAATGAAGATAATTTGTGGAAGCAACAATATCAAGAGAATATGTTAGAGAGCAGAGAGAATGTTCTTGTGTATTTAGTATGGAGCAACAGATGCAACAGAGGTTTTCAAAATGACAAGGATCCCCTTTATATATGTGGGGAATCCCAACATAGTACAAAATGCATTAATTACAATGATATGGATATTGGACAACTAGATGGCGCCCTGATTCGGGTTTAGAGTAGCCTACTAGACTTTGTCAGCCCTAGCCGTGTACCTTAGGAACTCCCATTTCTATCATAGCCGTGGTCAACATTGTCCCCAGGTTGAGTATCGCGATCCTCGAGGGGGGGAAACTCGACCATAGCCTTGTAACTTTGAGCCTCCGAGTTGATCTTTTAAGGTGCTTCGATGGCGAGGAATTGGACACTCAGATTTCGCCGTATACAAAGCGATAGGAAATGATTTTGAGCTTCTATTCACCGGGCATCATTACCGTGATGTCAGCCAACTAGAACATTGAATGCCATGCTCAAAAAACTGCACAAAGACCACCATTACACACGACTATCGAGAAGACCACGAACCGTTATTGGTTCATTCCTTCCGCTACCCACACGGTTACTATAAATGCACCATTCATTTGATAATTCTTACTTTCTCAACATCTTCAAATTTGCAAGGCCAAACCCATCCTCTTTCACATCCTTTCTTTATACCTTTTTAGAGAAATTCACCACCATTATGGCTAGAACCTCCAAAACGGTTCCTCGAAAAGACTAGGCTTCCTCTTCGTCTCGAACATCCAAAGGGAAACCCTAAGTGATACCCACCGTACGATAATGTACTCCCATCGAGCTTGACATATCGAAGGACTTTATAATCATAAAAACTCATCTGAACCGGGACGATTCGAACACATGTCCCGGTATATTGGTGTTGTGACCAACATCGAGAAGGTG
>MU739737.1:10029-21682 GCA_026770625.1 Nicotiana glauca
AAATTAACAAAGTCGATAAAAATCGATCCAGAACAGATTCGAACACACCCAAACAACCTTCAAATTGGACCTAAAACTCATCTAACAACGCAACACCTGCTGTGATCCGAAATTATTCTTATTTAGTTCAAAACCAATGCAACAGTGATTTGTTTTTAGATTTTTACTGATTTGTTGATTGTTTTTAGATTCTAGAGTGGATTTAGATGTAGAAGAAGAAGATTTGTGATCTGAAACTATTAATTTCAGATATGGAATATAGCAGATATTTTTTGAGAATTTTTAGGGTTCTAAACTTCTTAATTATGGCAGAAACTGCCTTATTTATAGAATTGAAAAATGGAGGGAGATTTAATTTTCAGTATTTTCAAATTAGTCCCTCTATTCTTGACTTGTTAAACAAGTTACTACACTTATTTTGTTTAAACTTGCATTAAAACCTATTCTAGAATATTCTAGTTGCTTCTACCATGTTCCTATCCCTTAAATTGTCTATTATACCCTCACTTGCATTTAATATTTACCAATTCTACTCTTTTCACAACCTATAGTACCCCTGTTACTTCACAGGAATTACCCATTAACCTACTGCCCCTCTTACCCCTTTTACCCTTGAACTATCAACCCTGATTAATTATAATTAGATTCAACTTAATGAACAACTAATTGAATTAAACATTACACTAAGTTTATTAAACCGAACTGAACTGAAATTCGAATAGTCAACAGCAGTACTAAAACATTTTAAAGCAAACAATTCACAAACTAAAAATAACCTAATGATTCAACTATTGGATTTTCAAATTAATTGCATCAAATAACGAGAACTATTTAATATTGCTAGAAAAATAACTAAGTAAAGGCAGAGTATTAATCATGATATTAAACCACATTATTTAAACTAAACAATTGAACAAACAAACTAAATCTATAATGAACAGAATCATATGAAAACTATTATAAACTATTTAAAGCATGAATTAGACTAATCGGAACAAATTGAGAGTCACACTGTCAATTATATAAAAAAAATCGAATTTTACTAATCAAAATTTTTTCCAAATCAGAACCAGAATCTATTATTAATCCTATATCAAATCAAAATTTGTCTATTAAACCCTATCATTAATATCTAATTAACCCTTTTCAGAAATTAAAAGCTAATATTTTTTATTAAACTAGAATCAGTTAATCTTAAAAAAGCAGAAACAGATGGAACACATATTATTTACATGCACTCAAAGAAATAAATCACAGAATCAAAAGAAGAGAAAAAAAAAACTTAGCTTTTTGTTTACTCAGGCAGTCTTGTTCTTTTTGCGTTTTCTTTCTTTCTTTCTTTCTTTCTTTCTTTCTTTCTTTCTTTCTTTCTTCTTTTTTTAGTTGATAGTCCTTTAGACTTCCGGAAGAACAGACTTGAAATTTTCTTGAATTGTTGTTCACCGGTGAAGTTTCAAACTGATTCGAGCCATTCCAATGACTTTTAGTGTTTAAGATTTTCGAAAACGAGTAGAGGATGGCCAAAAGAAGGTTTGGTGTAATTTTGATTTAATTTGGACGAAGTGGTGTTCGCCGGAGTTAGGGTTCCGGCGAGGGAATCGGGTTTATTTGAACAGAATGGGGTTGATTCGAAAGAAACGGGATAGGAAGGTGGGCTTAGGAGCTCACGGCGGTTCGATGGTGTTTTTTGGGGGTTGATTGGCGTAAGTTCCATCTCCCGCCGGTAGGGTTCCGGCGGACAGGGAAGATGGGGCGATGGAGGCGGCGAAATGAAGAGGAGAAAAAGAGAATTAAATTGTTTTCTAGGGTTTTAATTGATTTAAATGTATTAAAAGTGTAACATTGGTTGGAGCCGTTGGATTAGATTATTTCAACGGATCAGATTTATCTCTCTTTTTTTCGGTGTCGTTTGGATTTGTAGAAGGGCAGACCGGGTAATGGGCAATTTGGGCCTGGGCGGGTGTTTTGCTTTGGGCTGGGGTATTTTGACCTTGATTTGGGTAATTAGCCCAGTTAATTTCCTCCTTGTTCTTTATTTACTTAACATTTTTGTATTTTATTTTCACTTGGTATTTTGTATTTTCTTTTTTTTCAATTTTATATATTTTTATGCTTTTATTAAATTGTTAAACTAATTAAATTCTAAATCTTATTTAATATCTATTTTATAGTAATTTTCAATTAAAACATTAAGATGCTATTTTTGATTTTTCTTTAATTTGTTTCCAAAATGCATTAATACTAAAAATGTAAAAATTAAAAATCCTAATGCATATGCATATTTTTGTATTTTTAGTACGATTTATTATGCGACCAATTAACACAAAAATGCAACAAAATTCCTAAAAATTGTAAAATTATTTTATTTGAAACTTTTGGAATAATTTGCTTAGGGCAAAATCACGTGCTCACACTTCATAGCTTATGTATGTTTATCCTTATTTTGCAGTCTTTACCGCTTTTTCTACCGCTATTTTTAATGAGAATGCTCGAATTCCAATGCTTTCTGGTGACAATTATGCTGAATGGAAGGAGAAAGTCCTTCTCACTTTAGGGTGCTCAGATCTGGACCTGGCACTCCATGTGGATGAACCACCTATCCCCACGAAATCAAGTACGCCAACTGCTAAGGCTAATTATGAGCGGTGGGAGCGATCTAATCGTTTAAGTTTAATGCTCATAAAAGCCAAAGCATTAGAGGTTCTATCCATAATAGTGATAAGGTCAAAACTTACATGAAGGCAATTGATGAACAATTCGTAAGCTCTGACAAGGCATTGACCAGCACCCTTATGAAGAGGCTCTCAAGTATGACTTTCGACAGAAGTCGTACAGTGCGTGAGCACATTATGGAGATGAGAGACATGGCTGCTAAACTCAAGTCCCTTGAGGTGGATATATTTGAACCATTTCTTGTGCATTTCATTCTCAACTCCCTTCCTGCGGAATATGGTCCGTTCAAGATTTCTTACAACACATATAAGTTTCCTAGGCCCTATTGCAACATACACCCACACCCACCCCAATTTGAATACATGATTCGCCCATCTGGCTTCAAGGACCGGCTAAACGACGTCGTAAAATCCCAAAACAATGTTGTTTACTCGCTTTCTTTCTCTTCTGTAATTAAAGCAAACTCTAAACTCTTTTTCATCTATCCATCATCCCCTAACAGACCCCACTCCGTGGAAAACCCTACTAGCCGCCGACTCCCCTAACTCCATTTCCTCTGAAGAACACCCTCCTCCACTACAGAGATAGATTTTATCCCTCCCCTATTTTTCTAACCCTAGCAGCTCGCCTCTCCATGTTCACTCTCTCCCCAGAATACTAATATTCTGTATTTTTCAAAGATTTCCTCACTCACACTGACTATCTCTCCCGTTCAATTCTGGACTCACTCTTTCCTTACTCACATAACACACGATTTCAAAATCACTCGAAAAAAAAAACTCTAAATTAAAAGTTTCGATTATGAAAGAGAGCTTCATCCTTGTTTGGAAATTGTTGTTTGCTTCTTTCATATTCTAGGTTTCTAAGCAATTGGTGAGGCTATTTGATGGTCTGCTGCATTGTTTGTGTTCAAGTTGTAGCTGAGTTTCTGCATTCTTCTTGGTCAGACCTTATTAGGTTATTAAGTGTTTATTTTTCTGCTCATTAGGTATATAAACATTTCCCTATTTTTAATTATTTGAATTTATGAATGAAATTTGATTTGCTCATATTGAGTTTATGTTGTTTACTTATATTATGATTATAATGATTTCTTATGAACTGAATATATAATCTAGAATGAGCTGATATAATGCTAAAAACATAATGTGAATTTTAGTAATAAAAAAAATAGTAAAGAGTAATTTCATAGCTTAAAATTAACTGTATAAATCCTAATATTCTTGTACTGGTTCAGATTGTTATATGAAAGTTCTGGTTCGCAAGGATAATCCGGTGTCTATTCTCATGCAAATTAAATGGGCCTTGCGGCATACTGACCGACAACTTTAAGGTCGTAATGACATGTCCCTTATTCTCGACTGTTATTTTAATTTGTTGAAATCCATAACTGGATTACTTAAGTGCTTATGACTGTTTCATCTTGTGGTAATTCAAATGTGCGAATTCTAACAAAGTTTCCCAACAGTGACTCAGTGAATTGATAAATATCGTAAAATACTCTAGACACGTTCTAATCTCTTATCGTGATTGTGTACACGTTCGCATGACATATTTTTTTAGCGTGCTAAATAATACAGATTTACACACATGTGATCCATTTCAAAGATAAATCCATAAATGCCATAACTAAAAGTGGTAAAAGGTAAAGCGCACATAGGTTCTATAATACGTAATTAAATAATTTAATAAAACTAGGTATGATTAAAGCAACCGTGATGAATACGAAATTCGGAAATGTCTAACACCTTCTGCTAAGTTAACAGAATTCCTTACCCTATCTTCTGTGTTCTCGAACCATAAATAAGAGTCAATTTCCTCGATTTGAGGTTTTAAAATAAATCGGTGACTTGGCACACCTTAATAATTATTCCAAGTGTTGATTCTGATTAAATAAATAATTTTATTTCGATTAATGTCACTTTAATTAAAAAAAGCTGCCTATCCCTCGGGAAAGATGAGGTGTGACAGTACTTGGGGCGGCTGCTATTCTATTTGTTTGGCAGGGGTTTCCCTTCCATGGTTTCTGTAACGACCTGTCCGATCGTTTTAAGATCTAACATATCGTTCGGTAGTTTGAGGCCATGAGCAACTTCACTACAGGTATTATGACTTGTACGCATGGCTGGAATTGATTTCGGAAAGTTCAAAGTTGATTTGAAAAGAAAATTCTCATTTTGAAAGCTTTAAGTTGAAATAATTGACTAAGGTTTAAATTTGAGTAAACGAATTCGAAATCGGGATTTGAAGGTTCAATAGGTTCGTATGATGATTTTGGACTTGGGCGTATGTCCGGATGGGGTTTTGGATGACTCGAGAGCATTTCGGCACCTATTGTGGATGTTAACATTTTGGAAGAATTTTATAAGTTTGGGATGAAGTGCATTTTGGTATTATCGATGTCAGTTTGGGATTTCGAGTCTGGGAATAGCTCCATATTGTGATTCTGGTATTGGGAGCGCGATCAAAAGTGGATTTAGAGGCCCATAGGTCATTTTGGAGTTATTTGGCTAAAGTTAGAAATTTTAAGGTTTTTGAGAAGTTTTGACCGGAGATGGAATTTTTTATACCCGATTCAGATTCCGATTCCATAAGTTAGAGTAGGTATGTAATGTCAAATATGACTTGCGTGCAAAATTTTAGGTCAATCGGACGTGATTTGATAGGTTTAAGCATCGAAAGTAGAAGTTTAAAATTTTAAAGTTCATTAAGCTTGAATTGGAGTGCGATTCATTATTTTATTGTTGTTTGACGTGATTTGAGGCTTCGAGTAGGTCTGTGTTATGTTATGGGACTGAATGGTGTGATTGGATGGGGACCCGAGGGCCTCGGGTGTATTTCGGATGTGTGGGATTAGAAAACCACCAGTTGCAGGTCTCGCAAATGCGAGAGATTGTTCGCAAATGCGAACCTCACATTTGCGATAAAAGCTTCGCAATTGCAAAGAAGCCTATCCTGGGCTTGGATCATATTTGCGAGAAAGGCAGTCACATTTGCGAGCCTGACAGCTTTCGCATTTGCGAGTTCTTGGTCGCATTTGCGCCCTAGGCAATAGAAGCCCAGGGTTCGCATTTACGATGATTGTGTTGCATTTGCAACCTTCGCATTTGTGAACCAGGTGTCGCAAATGTGACATTTGAGGCCTGTGCACATCTACACCATTTAGCTCATTTCTTTCATCTCTTAGGCGATTTTTGGAGCTTTTGGAAGAGGATTTTCACCTAGCACTTTGAGGTAGGTAATTTCTATAAAACATGAGTTTAATACATAGATTATGGCTAGATTAACATGTAAAAATTGGTGAAATCAAGGGTTTAGATGAAAAATCTAGGTTTTGGATAAAAATGAGATTTGACCACAACGATGGTTATGGAATGGGGTAGATATCATATATTATTGATCCTTAGGTTATGGGTAACAACTTTCTTCAAAATATTCGGAATCCGAGCACGTGAGCCCGAGGATGAATTTTAGAAACCTCGCATTTAGGGTTGGAAAATTAGTTTAATAATTAGAATATGAACTTTTGAGCATGTATTGACTAGTTCTTATCATATTTGAATAGTTTTGAATCGTTTGGATCCGATTTGGAGCTTTGAGCGCATTCTTGAATTGGCATACAGGCTTCAGAGCGAGGTGAGTCTCATTTCAAACCTTGTAAGAAGGAATTGTCCCCATAGGTAAATTAATTGGATATGTGCTTCTATTTGTGGGGGGCTACGTATGCATGAGGTGTCGAGAGTCAGTGCGTTACTACTATTATGCTTAAGTCTGGGTAGTCTAGGACCCAAAAGCATGCTTTAGTTGTAATATTTGCAACCTTGTTGTCAACTTAAAAATGCTTAAAATATATCGAATGTATAAATAAATTTCTAAAAGGCTAGACATCATTTCTTGAAGAGAAGCTGGCCTTTTTCCTAATTTCTCCTTGATGAATTCTTGATTTGACTGTTTCAATATATTTATCTAATGTGGAACGGGCCGAACGTCTCAGTAGATTAAATAGATGCATCTATGGTTCGCGCCATTTGACCCTCTGGCAGTGTACTGTTTAAATATTGCTGGATCGGGCCATATGACCTCGGCATGATTTGCGCATGCTTTTATTGCTTGACTTGAAATTCATTGATGTTGATATTTGTTTCTCCCTGGCCTGAAATAAATGTATAAATGACGAAAATGAATTTGAAAATTTCCTATAAAAGAAAGAATTATTTACTTGCTTTATGCTATTGAGTTACATCAAAGAATTATTTACTTGCTTTATGCTATTGAGTTACAACCCTTTTTATGAAAATCCTCGATTTACAATATTATTTGTATATTATTATTGGACCACTAGTAAGTGTCGAAGTCGACCTCTCGTCTCTACTTCTTTGAGATTAGACGGGATACTTACTGAGTACACGTTATTTTTGTACTCATGCTATACTTGTTGTGCATTTTAATTGCACATGCACATGTATTTCTAGTGGCCTAGTGGGCGTAGCAGCATGGTTGATACGAAGACTTAGGTGAGCTGCACTCTCAAGATGACCCGCATCCAACATAGTCTTTTTCATATTACTGTATCTACTTTCTGTCCAATTTATATTCCGGACGGTTGTTCTATTATATTGTTTCCTAGAGATAACTCATGCACTTGTGACACCGGGATCTGGGATGATTATGGGATTATTCAAATTAATTTTGTTAAGGACTTTGCGTTTATTTCTATGAATTTCATTATTTATTGTTTAATGTATAAAGGAAATGATTTCAGTAAATACTAAAATGGAAATTTAATTAACTTCTTGGTGTTGGCTTGCCTAACAGTGGTGTCCGGCGCCATCATGACCCTTAGTGGATTTTGGGTCGTGATAATTTCTAGTTGGAATGAACCCTAGTCCACTTTGCCTATAATTTTATATGGACCGTCCCAGTTGGTTCCCATCTTGCCTTCTCGTGGACCCCTGTTTGCTTGGGTTTTGGCTTTAAGTATGTAGTCCCTAATCTTGAGCAATCAGACCTTTGACTTTTTATTGTAGTAACATTCTATTTGTTGTTTCTGGGCAACCATTCTTATGTATTCCATATCTCTTCGCTCATTGACCTCGTCGAGTGCTGCCTCTTATTCTCGTAATTGCTGGCGCCACTTTCTTGAGAGTACCTTAGGCTAGGTTCTCCGACCTCGACTGGTATGACTGTTTTTGTTCCGTAGACTAAAAAATAAGGTGTTTCTTATACGCTCGTCTTCAGGGTAGTTCTTTGCGCCCATAATACCTCTGGGAGTATTTCCGGCCACAGTCCCTTAACCTTTTCGAGTTTCTTTTTCACGATATTCAATATAGACTTATTGGAGGACTCCGCTTGTCCGTTGTCGACTGGGTGGTCAAGAGTAGAAAGTATCCTTTTAATATGCCAGTGGTTTTTCTTCCCGTGAACTGGAGCCCATTGTCACATCTTATCTCTTTGGATAGGTCGAATCGGCAAATGATGTTTTTCTATATAAAGGCGATTACCTCTTACTTACGAACTTGGGCGAATGCTCCTGCTTACACCACCTGGAGAAATAGTCACTTAAAACTAAAAGGAAATTTATGTTACCTCGTCCTCGTAGAATTTGTCCCACAATGTCCATTTCCCATTTAATGAAATACCACGAAAAAAGTGACGTAGTGGAGGTGCTCGCCTGCTTGGTGAATTATCAGACGTATTTTTTGCACTACTCGCATTTCTTCACAAATGCTAGAGCGTCTTTTTAAATAGTGGGCCAATAATACCCGGCCCGTATGAGGCACCTGATGAGTGCTCAATCACCAAAATGACTGTCAACATGACCTTCATGGACTTCCTCGAGGACGTGTTGGATTTGGTTCGGGCCTAAGCATTTTTCCAAGGGACAGCTGTACGTTCTCTTGTATAAGTCATTGTGAAGGAGGATGTACTTGGCAGCTTGCATTCTTAGCTTTTGGCTTCATTTTTTTTGTTTGGGAGGGTTCCGTCCTGTAAATAGCTTACAATACAATTGTGCCAGTCCCAAGTTACATTTACTCATTTTCCCTCGATATGGTCCAACGTCGAGCTGAAGAGGTGAACTACGCTTCTATCCCCAGGGGTTACACTTTTGGTGGCGGCGGCCAACTTGGTGAGACCGCCTGCTTCGACGTTATGATATCGTGGAAGTTGCTCGAGCTAGCATTCGTCGAAACTGGGTAAAAATTTGTAGATCTGGATCTGATATTTCTGCAACCTCAGCACTTTGATTTGGAAAGTCCTAGTAACTAGGTTGACTACGAGCTGAGAATCGCAATGAAGCTTTAATTGCTTCGCTCCGTACTTGAGTGCCAGTCTTAATCCTACAATTATGACCTCAAACTCGGCCTCATTATTAGTCATATCTGGGTATCTTATGGATTGGCGAATTATATCACAGGCGACAACCTCGAGTACGAGTCCCCCCACCCGGACCCGCATGCATTAGATATGCCTTTGGTGTGCAGAACCCAAAGGTCTTGTGTCTGAAGAGAAGCTTGAGTGGCTTGCTTTTCAGCCCTCGACATTACTTTTGCACTAAAGTCTACAACAAAGTCAGCAAGTACTTCCGACTAATTGTTGTGTGACGCTGATGCGTGATATCATACTCACTAAACTCGATGGCCCACTTGGCCAGCCTCCCAGACAAATTGGGTTTGTCTAATATGCTTCTTAAAGGAAAAGTGGTGACGACTGAGGTCGGGTGGCACTAAAAATATGGTCTAAGCTTTCGTGAAGCTTCAAGCAGGGCCAAGGTTAGTTTCTATAGGTGATGATACATCGTCTCGATGTTGACAAGTGTTTTATTGATATAATAAATCACATATTACGTACTTCTATTTTTTTAACCAAGACCGCACTTACTGCAACTTTTGAAACATCGAGGAAAATGAGGAGGCGCTCCCCGAGCTTGGGTTTTGAGAGCAAAGGTGGTGATGACAAGTACGCCTTTAGTTTTTTGTAGTTTTTGTACATACTCAGGAGTCCACTCGAGGCCTTTATCCTTTTTGAGTACGCTAAAATCCAATGACATATATCAGACAACTGTGAGATGAACCTGTATAGGGCGGCAATTCGACCGGTCAATCTATAGACTTGCTTTTTAGTGGTCAATCGTTCTAGTATCCCGTGATAGACTTGATTTGATCTGGGTTGACCTCAATCACTCGATGTGATACCAAGAAACCTAAAAACTTTCCTAATCCTATGCCAAACACGCATTTCTCGAGGTTTAATTTCATTCCGTACTTTCTTAGCATATCAAAGTCTCCTTTAGGTGGTCGATATGATCCTATGCCTTTACGGACTTGACCAGTATGTCGTCGATATACACCTTTCATGGTTTTGCCGAGTTGATCTTTGAACATTTTTGTGACTAAACATTAGGTAGCCCCTGCGTTCTTGAACCCAAATACCATAACCGTATAGCAATATGTGTCCCATATGGGTGATGAATGTGGTTTTCTCTTGGTTCTCTTCCTCCGTGAGTATTTGATTGTAGCCTGAGCAGGGGTACAGGAAACTTAACAGCTCATGCCCGACCGTTGCATCGATGAGTTGGTCGATGTGTGGTAATGGAAATGAATCTTTTGGGCATGCTTTGTTTAGGTCTATGAAGTCCACGCACATCCTTCATTTCTCGTTTTTCTTTTTGACCATCACCACATTGGCTATCCATTTGGGGTACTTCGCCTCCCTGATGGATCCGTTTTCTAATAACTTCTCTACTTTTTTGTGGAACGGCCTCATTGATGGCGGGGTTGACTTTCGTGAGACTTGCCTTACCAACGGTAGAACGGGTCGACATTCAGCTTGTGTGTGGCGATTTTTTTGGGGATACCTGGCATGTCTGCATGACTAAAGGCAAACAAATCTGCATTAGTTATTAAGAATTGAATAAATTTACCTGGTTCTCGGAGCTAGCAGCGGATGTATGCCTTTTTGTTGGGGTCATTATGATCTAGTTGAACGGGGTTGAGGTCCTCTATGGTTGATTCAACGGCATCGACCGTCTCGGGATCCATAATGGCTTCGTTGGTTTCGCCTTGCGACGACCTTCACCCTACTGATTGCTATGCTTCCTTTTTCTTTTCTTTCTTTTGTTGGGTTGTCGTGTTGTCCATAGTGATTCGGTAGCATTCCCGGGATGTACGTTGTTTCCCCTGTATGCTGAATATTCCCCAAGGTGTTGGAAATTTTATCACTTGGTATAAACTAGAGGGGAAGACTCTCACGAGGTGTATCCATTGTCATCCCACGATGGCGTTGTATGCGGTATGGTCCATGATATGAAATATCATCTCTAGAGTTACTTCGCCAGCAAGAACGAGGAGGGTGATTTCCATCAAAATTAGTTGAACTGCATTGCTAAAACCAGTTAGTGTAATGCAATGTGACACTATCCTGTCATCGAGTCTCATCTACGCAAGGACTCGAGGATGGATGATGCACGCTTCACTTCCATCATCTGCCATAATTCACATAACATTGGTATCTAAAACTTGTAAAGTAATGACAAGTGCATTATTATGACTAAAATCGTCGGCAACTGACTCATCGAAGATGATACTTTCTTCAAGTTCGTCATATCGTTCGTGAGTGATCGATCTTTTGAGCTTGTGGGTGGCAGTGAATTTAATATCGTTGGTAGAGGCATCATCGCTGCCACCAATAATCATATTGATGGTACGAGCTAGTAAAGGGGGATTTGGTGGGCCTAGACGTTCTCGACCCCTTGCCAAGGTGTTCCTGCCTTTATCGGTGAGCAGTTCTTTGAGGTGCCCTTGCTGCAGCAAGTTTTCCACCTCTAGCCTCAAGGCGATGCAATCTTCTATTTTGTGTGCACGTGATTTTTACCCTAAGCAAATTATTCCAAAAAGGTCAAATAAATTGATTTTACAATTTCAAGAATTTTGTTGCATTCTTTTATTAACTGGTCACATAATAAATCATATTAAAAGCACAA
>MU739742.1:14572-32814 GCA_026770625.1 Nicotiana glauca
GTTTATTCCGTTTTATCCTGGGAGGATTTAATCCATTACCTTGGCAACGTGTGAGGGGGTTAAAATTCCTTAAGGACACACAAGGAAATTGTGGACTCGGAAATTTCTGATTCTTCTACCTTTCTTTATTTTCTAACAGTTTATTTTTAACACAGTAACGCCAACACTACCTTGAGTCAAATGGATTTGTATATGGTAGAGTGATTTAAACTGTATAGTTAATTTCCATATGCTTTTGTGATATTCATTGAGGTTTTTACTGGACTTATCTGTCTTGTAGGCACTTGGTGTGCCCGTTCACAGGCTTGTACAAGCTGCTGATTCAATTTCGGTAAGTTAAACGATATCAACAATAATAATAAATCCAATGTAATTCCACAATAGGGGTCAATATGTACGCAGCCTTACCTCTACTTACCTTATGTATACTGTCAATATGTACACAGTCTTACCCCTACTTACCTTATGTATACTGTCAATATGTACGCAGCCTTACCCCTACTTACCTTATGCAGGTAGATAGGCTGTATCCAAAGATCTAAGTTAAACGATATCCAAAGATCTGAATGCACCTCTCTCTTCATTGTATATACGTAGTTATTTCTGGTCCAATTTGAGTAAGGAAAAATACTACATTATGTCCTTAATAACATGATATCTATAGAAGAAATTAGAACCAGATCACTTTGTGCTAAAATTGTATGAATGATGTGGCCTTTAAGGAACATTAGTTGTCTCCGAGAGGAAGCAGCAACAACAACATACCCAGTATAATCACACAAATGGGGTTTGGGTGGGTAATGTGTACGCAAATCTTATCTACCTTGTGAATGTAGAAAGGTTATTTCCGATAGGCCCTCGACTCAAGGGAACAGTAACAGGAAGCAATCAACCATAATAAACAACAAGAAAAAATAAAGACACAACGTTTAAAAACAAAGATCTAGAGATAAGAAATACAAGAACATTACTAATACGACTCTAAGAATGACATAACTTGTAATAACAATATCTGGGAACAAGAAAATATAAGAATATTACTAATACTACCGGTAAGACTAGGAGACATTCTCGACCCTAATTCTCGACATCCATAACTTCCTATCCAGGAAGCCAATTTTTTAAAAAATTAGAAGACTGAAAAAACATTCTATGCCTTGTGTTTGTAATGTATGACAAGGTTATTCGTGTGTATCGTTTTTTATCATTGAATAAGAATATGCGCAGGCATGCTTATCGAAAGGTCTTGGTGCTCCAGCTGGATCTGTGATTGTTGGTTCAAAGAGCTTCATTGCCAGGGTAGCTTATACTTATGTATATCATTGATGAAGTTAGTTGTTTTTTGCTGCAGGATTTGTCACCTAACTCAATATTTCCATTTTGTAGGCAAAAATTCTGAGGAAGACGCTAGGTGGTGGAATGCGACAGATTGGTGTTCTGTGTGCTGCTGCTTCTGTAGGTTTACAAGAAAATCTTGATAAGTTGGAAGGAGACCACAGAAAGGCTAAAATTTTAGCAGGTAATTGTTTTCTCCATTTGGTAAGGTATAAAGGGTAGCCTAGTACACTAAGCTCCCGCTATGCGTGAGGTTCGAGGAAGGATCCGATCACAATGGTCTATTGTATGCAGTTTTACCCTGCATTTCTGCAAGAGGCTGTTTCCACGGCTTGAACCAGTGACTTCCTGGTCACATGGCAACAACTTTACCAGTTACATGCCAATGCGATCCCTTTCTCATTTGGTAAGGTATATTTACTTAAAAACTTTTATTCATCTGTCTAATGATTCCATTTACTTCTCAGAGGAACTTAACAAAATCAAAGGGCTTAAAGTTGATACTGCTGCTGTAGAGACCAACATAGTAAGTTGATTCATCAACTCCTGATGCAATGCCAATGCCAATGCAAAAAAAAATTCAGCTCCTTCAGAAAGATTATAATGAGATTCTTTTTTTGTGATCAGGTATATTGTCATATACTGAAAGGGTCAAAGATCAGTAGAACATATTTGTGCAAGATTTTGGAACAACATGGTATATTTGTACTACCAGAAGGGCCAATGAGGTGTGCTTGCCATTTCATTCTTTATATCTCTTTCCAAACATGTCTACTCTTTTCCTTGTTTGTTTATGCATGCTAAGCTATTTTCGAGTTCACCAACTAGTGAGAAATTTATAATGGTATCAAATGGGCGGATTGAGTTGATTTGGGCGAGTAAAAATGGACTGACTCAATAAATGGGCGGGTCAAAATATAATTTGAGCTGACATGGATTGTGTCAAGTTGGACTAAAATTTGGGTCATGACCCAACTCGACCAACTCTTACCAAGTTTAATATTGTGTATTGTTTTCTTATAAGTTGGTTAATTGTCAAATAAGACTTTTTTTCTTTTGCTATGGTCATATAACATATCAACCAAAAAAAAAATTAAAATTGTTTTAGTAAATTTACTCATGAATTAATTTAGGTTAAAAATCAGTTCAACTTTAGATGGAGTGAAATGTGCGGGTCAACTGGATTTGCACTTAAGTTGCCGCCCCTAGAAAAGTAAATATAAGCGTATTTAAGTCATGGTGGCACGTGTGTATGCGCAGTTACATACATAGGATTTTGTGTAAATAGTGTTGACATTTCTTTTCCTTTCTTGATCATGCTGATGGTTGTAGAATCAGGTTTGTTATACACCACCAGATTTCAGAAAGTGATATGCACTATACTGTCTCTTGCCTTCAGGTAAAGTGTTAATGAGTTCAAGCATCTACATTAGCTACTGATTTACTCTGAATTCAATATATATTCATTACTTACTTTGTTTTGTTAAAATTTGTGCAGCAAACTTTGGCCGGAGATGAAGAAGAAAATGGTGATATTAAGCATCTTATGAACGGTTTCAAACATAATCTTTATCTGTAAAAAAAAAAAAATCCAAAGCTTCTGTAGCATCAAAACCTTCAACTTCAAGTACCAATAATGCTATACAGGAACCCGATCTCATTTTATTATGTTGTTACTATATTCAATATTTTTTTTTTATTATAACTTTTAAAGTTATTGTATTATTAATTATATTGTTTTATGTAATAATGGAAAAAAACAGTTCATATAATAACCAGTTTGCTATAGTGGGATGGTCATGTTATTTTTCTTTTCCAGTGTGTCCTTGTTTATTTATTGATAACCTAAATTGATCCTTTGCGATAAAATGAGGTACTCATTTGGTTGTTGTATTGGAGAAATTAACTCTAGTATAAAATGCAAATAAAATAATTCTAATTTGAATGTCCGCATCAGAAAAAAATAATTGACGTATAACTATGTAATATTTGGTTGGCGGTTTATAGCCTGTTTGGCCAAGCTGGAGAAATTAGCTTATTTTGAGAAGTGCTTTTTTTAAAAGTGCTTTTGAAAAAAGTACTTTTGGGGAGAAGCAGTTTGTGTTTGGCTAATCAGTCTGAAAAGCACTTTTAAGAAATAATTTGTGTTTGGCCAAGCTTTTTAGAAAGTGTTTTTAAGTGTCAAATTACGAATAAGGACATGAATAGATTTACTTAATAATTAATATTATAAGTAAATAAATAATCTAAAAATTTTGCTACTGCATGCAATAATTAAAAAAATATTTTTTATTTAAGTAAAATATAAAAATAAAATTAAAAAGTACTTAATTCTTTTAATATAAGTTAAATATATTAAAATTCCTTCAACAAATATAAAAGCATTCACCCCTAAAGTCACTATATATTAGAAAGTTTTCCTAAAAATAAGAAGAAATATTTATAAATTAATATCCTAAGTATTAGGTTTAAGGGTTATTTTGGTATATACAATATTTAGTTAGGGGTATTTTAGGTAAGAAGAAAAATCAAAACTGCTTCTGCTTCTGCTTCTGGAAAGAAGCTACTTTTTTCTGCTTCTCTGAAACTGCTTCTGCTTCTTCCCAAAAGCACTTTTTTTTCCTAAATAAGCTTGGCCAAACACCTCAAGTTAGGAAAAAAAAGTGCTTTTGGGAAAAAAAGCACTTCTTGCCTCTAGAGAAGTTTGGCCAAACAGGCTATTAATATATGTATTAAATTATGTGAGAATGTAAAATAAAATATATGCATTAACAATAAGGCGGCAAGTGGACCGGTCCAGCGTCGGGACCACAGCCCATGTGGGCTTTGGGCCAAAAGAGTCCTAACCGTTTATAACTGGAACCGAGGGATGGGCCGGTCCTTAGGTTGAGGCCCACGAGACTTGGACCGGACCGGTCCTAGCGGGCCTAAATGGTCCCGACCGCCATTTTTAAAAATTAAAAAAAACTGCTCGTTAGGGCATTTAAATTATAGTCGTTTCCTCTGTTAAAATAGTCGTTGGCTATTTACAAAATAATCATTTAACCACCCCAACTTTGTTTTAACCCCAAACTTTTTATAATTATATTTCTTTTCCCTATTTTCAACTATAAATATACCCTCGTTCTTTTATTTTTCTCACAAAATCATCAATCTCTCTCTAATTTTCTTCAATAATTGCTTACTTTTTTTGTTATAATTTGTGAAAATTTGTGAAGTTGGTGAATTGAAGTCTTCAACGATAATTAATTTTCAACAAATTATTCGTCAATTTGGTAAACTCGTTCCAACTCTTAAGTTTTAATTTTATAGTTTTGTTTGTTTTATTTACTTTATATTGCTTGATTAATTAAGATGGCTTATTGCTTAAGAAAAATATTTAGTAAAAATAAGGAAAAATTCAAGAGTGGTAAATCCAGTGGCCAGTCTAGTCCCCCTCCACTTCCCCGGCTCCCCGACCCAAACCCGATAACCGTCCTACACCTGCTATTCTTGATAGTGATAATAGTTTATTATAATTTACCGAGAGTCAATTTTTGCGTAATGTTGGGCCTGGTGAACAGTTAAACCATGAATTAATGAAAGTTCTTTATTCTAATATAACTGTAGATGAAGATGATGAGGAGAAACTAGATTTTGATGAAATGCAACCGAATGACGATACACCCACTAATCTTGCTCCTGATGTTAACCCAACTAATGATAATCCAAATGATGCCCCGTCTGACCCTCCTGTTACTACCCCTACTTTTTCTAGACAACATCCCAAACGGACAGAAACATCTATTGTTTGGCCTTTTTTTTACTCAAC
Source organism: Nicotiana glauca (assembly GCA_026770625.1). Lineage (NCBI taxonomy): Eukaryota > Viridiplantae > Streptophyta > Magnoliopsida > Solanales > Solanaceae > Nicotiana > Nicotiana glauca. Next base: position 19,719 of record MU739742.1, read on the forward strand.
TAATTTCACAAAATAAGGCTAAGTGAAAAACTTGTGGCAAGGAGTTAGCTTTTAAATATTTTGGCGGGGGAGGGAGGGGAGGGGACGGGAACTTTAAAAAGACACATATTGATATACCTTCAATATAAAGCCAAATATTTACGTATGAAAGCCTTGGCCGAGGGGGCAAGTGTACCTACTCCTAGTCAGGTTGACCATAGTACCGGTTCTAATCAATTTCAACCGAAATTAATACTGTTACTGGTGGTATTTTATATTATGATCCAAAAAAAGATCGGGAAGAATAGGAAAAATTGGTTACTGTTATGTGCCTACCCTATAGTTTTCCTTCTAACCCTCACTTTGTGCATTATATAAGAAAAATTTGGAATTCTACATATAAAGGTTTTCCTCGCACAACCGTAAAAAATGATATTTATAAATATAAACACAAATATGAATAATATTTGTGCTATTTATTTACTCATATAAATTGTCGTGTTGTTATTACAACTGATATTGGTAGAAATGGTAATGACTGTTGAAAGTTTATATGAGTCCACCAAACTATAGAGTACCAGGTCCTCTATGAGTTTCCACTGAGAATGTTAATGAAACAGTAGGTAAATAAGACAGGGAATTTTACGTGAAAAAATCCTTACTCAAGAGGATAAAAAACCACGACCTACACTGGTAGGATTTCAACTTCACTATGAGCAACTTTAAGATTACAACCTATACAATCCAGGAATTAAACTCTTAATCACTCACTAACTTGTAATACACCTATTACAAAGACTTCAATTCATGACTAACTCTAGTCACGACACAAACACAAAGGGTTTATGATTTTACAAAGGGGTTCCTAAGCAGCGCTTCTAGCTAAGGAAATTAGGAATTACAATGACGAACAATACCAAAGTTACAACTCAATTAAGGACAATAAAATACTAGATTTAGGAACTATCTGTAGTAGAATTTAACTTTATTGTTGATGCACTTGAGAATTGAATGCTCGAATGTCAGATGGATTGAATGCTTGAAGTGAATTCTCAAATGTTCAAGTGATGTTTTTTTTAATACTCTTGTTAATACAACTTAGATGACATTACTTGAATGATGTAATCACTTGGTTGGTCAAAGGACAAATGACTGCAGAACTGTGATGCATTGTTTCTGTGAACAGTGCAGGCAGTCACTTTCCAGCTGTACACAGTTGACTTTCATACTGCTGTCAGGGAAACACAAGGGATCAGATCCATGTGTTAGTTCTCTATCTTCTGAAGTTGTAGCAGTTCACATTAGCTGGAGTCCATTGATTAGCAATGTGTACCAAATGTGTCAGGTTCCGTATCTAGTTCTTTAACAGTAAGTTTGTTAGATCATCAAAACATAAAGTTAAGACATTGGAAACCAATCAATTTTTCCATTTTTGATGATGACAAACTTACATATTGATAACATATTTTTGGAGCAGAAACAACCAGATGAAGTAACAGGAACTTCACAAGTTCCCCCTAACTTTATGCTTCCCCCTTAATCATATCTCTATTTCAGTTATACTTCTCCCTTTTGGCATAATTAAAAATACACAAGTAGGCAATCAGTATAAAAAAGTCTAGCCTAGCTAACTCATGCCACATATGTGCACACGACATGGTAGAAGAGAGAAACAGAGAAACATAAGCATTAGATGGCAAAAGAGGATAGTTTTTATAAATAAAACATATGCCTTTGCTTATTCAGCAAAGGCAAGGATTGGATTATTTCAACGGGAGCAGTGCATGTGCATTCCATCCATATCACAACAAGAAAAAAACAAAAACAATTGCCAAGTCATCAAAACAAGAACACAACATCCAGAAACTGGTCACTGAAAGAGGTTGTCTAAGGGGCACTAGGAGTAGAAGGCTTGGAAGATGCAGCAAGGGTTTGGAGAACAATATCTATTTGGGCATTCACAAAAATTTGCTTGGTAAGCTTTTTCTCCTTCAGGTTCTTCACTTGTGCCCTGAGATCAGCATTTTCTTTGGTCAAACGAGCTATCTCCTCATTTGACCCAGGGGCCTCTTGATCTTGCTTACCTTCCAGGATAGCGTTCCTCGCCTTCAACCTTCAAATCTCCTCAATTGAATTATTTTGAGCATTTATGAGCTCAGAGACTGTCGATGTACTACCTACTCCTCCAGTATTTTCAATACACTCACATTCCTCCAAAGTTATTTGAGAGAAGGTCTACTTTTTGGTCCCTACTTTGCACTGTCCTAGTGGCACTTTGAAAAACTTGAAAATGTGCGTAAGTGAAGAAACCATATGGAAGACCGTGGTTTCCATCCTTGAAAGTCTCCACCTTCTACATATGCTCAATCATGATGGCAGGTAAGTTCACAACTGTAAATCTATCCAGTGCTTCCATCTGATACAAGTCAGATCTGGTAGTCATGGACCTCCTCTCAACACGGGGTAGAAGAACCTTATTCACCAGCTCGAATAGTAACTGATAAATAGGGAGCAAGGCTTTCTTGTGGACCCGTTCCCCTTTCTGGTTTGTATCATCCTTCACAATAGCGTTTATGAACTTTGACTCACACACATCCTTGACATAAGGTATACCAACAGTAGGGACTTTAAGAATATCCCCAAGCAAGGCCACATCAAAATGATATCCACCCCATTAACTAAGGCACAAATTTGGTCAGCATCAACAGTAAAGAGGTCGGCTTAGAAGCTTTGAACCTCTTCCTCGTACACTTTGGGCGCATATATTTGGAACAGATGCCCCCACTGTTGAAACTCAACCATCTCAATTACTTGTCTCATGCCAGCCATATCATAAATTGATGGTTCAAAAGTGCGACCCCATAAGACCTTTTGGTGCCTCAAATGTTGTATAGTAGACTTAGTCTCACTTTTCACTTTCTTTGCCGAACTAGGTTCCTTCATAGGTTCCAACTTTCTCATGCCAGACTTCATAACACTCGATTTTTCTTTTCCACTAGACTTGTCTAAAACATCCTCATCAGAAAATGATAGTTTACTCACAACATCTTCTGATTTCCACTTTCCACGGCAGCTTTCAACTTTGAATTTGGGGTTGTAACATCTTCCACTGAAGTAGAGTGCTTCTTCTTTTGGGACCGTTTAACCAAGGAACTAGGTTCCGCTATTTCTTCCTCTTCAACTTCCACCAGAGGGACGTCCTTGTCACATATTACCTCTCCCTTTTTCACCAACTTCTTCTTTTTCTTTTTACTGCTCCTTTTGCTCTTTTGGAGGGCAGACTCATAAGCCTCTTTTGCTTGCAACCTAGTATTAAGTTACTTAGTAGAAGACTCAGGAGTGATTACTGGCCTTCGATTGACAATAAATGCATCTAGAGCAATATTGTCTTGATCTTCCTCATCTCAGGAACTAGAATTCCAAAGGCTTAACATCAAGGTGTGGAGAAGGTGCAGAAGCAGAATTGGCCTGGGAGGGGGATTTTGACTTGTTTCCTCTAGAGAGGGGTCAGTTCCTTCATGAGAAGTCCCAGTAGTTTCTGCTGGTGCAAAGCTTTCAAACAACATCATAGTTCCTTCTTCCACTAACCTATGTGTCTCATTCTTCTAAGACTTAGGTACACTAGAGACTACCTCATGCACTACTCCATCAGCAGATATAACAAAAATGGTTGCGACTGTTTCCTCCTCTAGAGACTTGATGGACACCGCAAAATCTGAAGCAACAATGGCGGAATGTTGATCAACCATAGACCCTGAAACCTCTACAAAGTTTGGAACTTCACCCTGTTCTCCACCCTTGCCTTGGTCGGTGAGAATCTCAGTCGATAGAGATGAAGGATCATTAATTTTTGGGGTTTCTGAGTCCTCATCATTTGAAGGGAGAGGGAGGTTTGAGATAATTGTATTAGAACAGGACGGTGTAGTGAAATCTAGGTTGGAGGTGTTTTCAGTGGTTGAGACTGGAATGGTGACAGATGGTTCATCAGAGATGGAGTACTCAAGGGTTTTATCTGGGTTAATTTCTACTGAAGAAGGGATTTTCGAGTGAGTGTCAGACATTGTAGAGATAAAGTTGAGAATTTTTTGGAGAAGGGTTGATGATATGAAAATGATCGACTAAGAGAAGAGAGGGTTTTAATGAGAGAAGATAATTATGAGGGAGAGAGATAGAGACCGGTTCTGAAACGGTGGTAGTATGTGGTAAGTTGCAACATTTCAGAGGGAGATAGAAAAGATTTAAAATAAAAAGACGTGACAACAGAGTCTGAAAAGGTGGATGACATGGCAGTTGATATTTGCACTTTTTTAAGATGTGTATTAAATAATGCACAGGACTACTAACCTTTAGTACAAGAACCAGGTTCTTGACCTATCTTTGACAATTTCAATCCTCTTTTACCTCACATGTAATGCATCTACAGATTCTATAGTCATCATGTGTGTCTACCTGCAATGGTATTGAAGTGAGTTAGACTTGGTCGGAGAACACTTTAGCTAATATTACCCGAAGGTGACTTTCATAGCCAACTGATGGAAATCAGGTTCTCAATTAGGCTTAAATAGCACCAACTTTACCCTATTTCTTTCAAAATGCTCCCTACTCAATGCTTTGGTAAAGATATATGCAATTTGGTCTTATGCAGAACTTCATACAGATAAGCCCTTTCTCCACATTGTCCCTCAGAAAATGATGTCTCATATCAATGTGCTTGGTTCTTTTGTGTTGAACTGGATTCTTGGCCATGTTGAATGCACTGGTGTTATCACATAGAAAAGGCACACAGTCAGTGTATACACCAAAATCTTCCAATTGTTGTTTGATCCATAGGAGCTAAGCACAACTGGAAGTTGCGGCTACATTTTCTGCTTCAGTTGTTGAAAGAGACACTGAGTTTTGTTTCCTTGTGCCCCGTGAGATGATACATTATCCTAGAAAATGAGCCATTCGAGAAGTACTTTTCCTGTCCACAAGAAAACCTACATAGTCACCATCAGCAAACCCAATAAAATTAAAATTGTCACCTGAGGGCTAGTATAGGACCAGGTCATATGTTCCCTTAAGATATCTCAAAATTCTTTTGGTAGTCTTCATATGAGATTCCTTGGGATTTGACTGAAACCTTGCAGACAGCCCCACACTAAAGACAATATCAGTCTGTTGGCAGTAAGGTACAGAAGAGACTCAATAATGCCTCTATACATAGTTTGATTCATAGGAGATCCAGACTCATCCATGTCCAGTCGAGTAGCAGTTGCAATAGGAGTGTCAATCACTTTTCATGTCCCATCATGTTCATTTCAAACTCACTTCTCATGATTTTTGAAACTTCTTCACATAGTGAATCAGCTGTTGCCCAAAAATGATATTATCAACATATATTTCTAAACAATGAGCAAGTTCCTCCCCTGTTTCTTCAGGAGCAAGGTGTTGTCAATTTTCCCTCTTGTAAAACCATTTTCTAAGAGGAACTTTGACAGGCTTTCATACCAAGATTGAGGAGCCTGCTTCAACCCATACAATGCCTTGTCCAGTTTAAAAATATATTTAGGGTGTTCATGACATTCAAATCTTAGAGGTTGCTTCATATAGACTTCTTCCTTAAGAAATCCATTCATAAATGCACTTTGACATTTATTTTGAACAGAGTGAATTTCATATGAGATGCAAACGCGATTAGGATTCTAATAGATTCCATGCGAGCAACCGGAGCAAACATCACATCATAATCAATTCCTTCCTCCTGATTGTAACCTTGAACCGCTAGCCTAGCCTTGTTCCTTGTAGTATTTCCATGTTCATCAAGCTTATTCCTGAATACCCATCTGGTTCCTATAATGGTTCGATCTGAGGGTCTGGGTACCAGGTGCCATACATTGTTCCTTTTGAACTGATGCAACTCATCTTGCATTGTTGTAATCCAGTCTGCATCCTTTAAGGCCTCCTTGATGTTTATGGGTTCTACTTGGGAAAGAAAGGCTTAGAAGGCAAGTGTATTTCTAGATTTTGATCGGGTTTGCAAACCTGAATCTAGAGGGTTAATTATATTTCCAAGAGGATGGGAGCTTTTGTGTTTCCAGTTGTGTGACTGAACCTCATTTGTAGAGGAGCTTGGAAGATCTAATTGGTTCCCTTGGTTTCTTCTCTCAGTTGCTTGTGGAGTACCTTGCACTACATCAACCACTTTTTCCTCAACTTCAGTAGTTGTAATTATGGTACCTGGTTCCCTTGAGGAAGAGGTTGCACTGTCCTGGCTCCTTCAATTGACTCATCATGTCTGCCTTTCAGTTTGTCATGTCAATGACTTCACCTGAAACCATCAGAGGCTTTCCATCGGATCATCCTTGCTGATTTTCTCACATAAAGGATAAGACTCGTCAAAAATTATGTGAACACTTTCCTCAACACACTGAGTCCACTTTTTGTATATCTTGTAAGCTTTTCTTTGAGAAGAGTACCCCAAAAAGTTCCTTCATCACATTTTGCATCAAATTTTCCAAGCTGATACTTTCCATTGTTGAGAACATAACATTTGCACCCAAACGTTCTTAGGTGAGCCGGCTTGGGTTTCCTTCTATTCAGCAACTCATAGGGGGTTTTGTTCAAGAGAGATCTGATCATGCACATGTTCACCAAGTAGCAGGCAGTGTTGACAGTTTTAGCCTAGAAGTTCTTTGCAATCCAACTTTCGATCAACATTTTTCTTTCCATTTCCTCAAGAGTTATATTTTTTCTTTCCACAACCCTATTTTGCTGGGGATTTCTTAGGGCTGGGAAGTTGTAAGTGATGCAATATTCGTTACAGAATTCATCAAATTGGCATTGTCAAATTCTGTTCCATGATCTGATCTAATGCATGCTACTCTAGACTCCATCTTCACTTGGATTATCTTCACAAAAGCCACGAATACCTCAAAGGTTTCATCTTTTGTTTTAAGAAACATGGTCCAAGTGAATCTGGAGTAGTCATCCACTATCACAAAGATGCATCTATTTCCTCCCTTGTTTTGCACCCTCATAGGGCCACACAGATCCATATGAAGAAGATCAAGTGGCTTTGAGGGGCTGACATATTTCTTAGACTTGAATAATGACTTCATATGCTTCCCTCTAGCACAAGCATCATAGACTTTCTGTTCTTTGAACTTTGACACGGGCAGACCACGGACCAAGTCCTTTTGAATTAGTTTATTCAGAAGAGAGAAGCTTGTGTGCCCCAATCTTTTGTGCCAGAGATCAGCATAATCATCAATAGCTTTCAGGCAACTCAGATCACCACTTTGTATAGACTCAAAGTCAGCAACATAGATGTTCTCGTATCTTTTGGCTACAAGTACCACTTCACGAGTTACCAAATTTGTAACTCTGTATATCTTGGACAAAAACTCTACCTTGTTTCCTTTATCACAAATCTGAGAGACACTCAAGAGACTGTACTTAAGACCATTGACATAGTACACATTCTCAATTAATTGAGTGAGTGATTTCCCAACTTTTCCAACTCCTAGAATGTACCCCTTTTTCCCATTGCCGAAGGATACACTCCCTCTTTGCAGGACTTTTAGTGAAAGAAAGTCCATGATGTTCCTAGTCATGTGCTTTGAACATCCACTATCCATGAACCATTGTTGACTGCTTCCTTTCTATGTTCCCTGCACAAGAAAATCAAGAGTTAGTTTTAGGAACCCAAACATGTTTGGGTCCCTTGTAGTAGGCAAGAGGATGAATAAGAACTCTCTTGGTCCTTGCAGGTAAAAATGCATTTTTATAGGTGGCACTTGGTCCCTTTTTAGTAGTTACCTTTTCAACAAACACTTTATATTTCTGAATAGACTGAACCCTGGCTTGGCAATTTTCTTTGAAATGCCCATTATTCACAGCCAGTTATTCGGTACAGTAACATACTTGCTATGGGGGTTGTAAGGAGTTCACTCCTTTTAAAACCCTATTCCCTGCCTGTTTCCACCATTATTAACATACATGGCGGTAATAGCTTCCGAGGATCTGGTCCACTTAAAGGACTTTTCAAGATCATTTTTTTTACTCTTTCCAGTTCAGTTTGGAGATGCTTGTTTTTCTCAAGTTCAACACACAAGCTAGTTTTTATAGCTTTTAGCTCGTTTTCAAGCTTAATGCATGCCTCACTGGCTACCTCTTTTCCTTTCTCGGAATTTTCAGGTCTAGACTTAGTTCCTGGTACCTCTGTAGTTTCCCTCAGGTCTACAATCACTATTAAGAGGTCAACTCTTTCCTCCTCAATTTCAGTCACTTTCTTCACTAGCACATCTTTATCTTTACTTAGGTTCTCAATGGTTTCTTTTAAGTCAATAGCTACAACCACCAAATCATCTCTTTTTTGTTCAGCTTCTCCTAGTTCTAAGGTCAAGTCATCTTTATCTTCTACAAGACTATGATAGGGATCAATTAGTATACTTATTAATGATATAAGTTTCTTAGGGGAGTAAGATTTCAGATTTCTCTGAACATCCCTAAAGTTTACCTCATTATTGCCATCATCTTCATCATCGTCTGATTAAGCCATTAAAGCAAATATTGAATCATGTTCATTTCATTCACTTTCAATTGCCATCATGGAACTGTCACCTGCATCAGTTTCTTCTTCAGACTCACTAGAGGAATCTCCCCATGCTGCAAGATCTTGTTTCACCATATTGTCAGAAAATCTCATTCTTTTGAAGTGCTTGTTAGGAACTGGGTTCCTCTTTGTTGTTTTATCATGGTTGTATTTAGAGTGTTGTTGCTTTATGAGAGGAAAATCTTTGATGAAGTGCCCTGGCTTACCACACTTGTGGCTGAGGTCATAGTTCTTTGGTCTGCTAGAGTTGCCCCTTTTTAGTATTCCTCTATTTCTTCTGACCATCTTCGGAAACCTTTTAGTTAAGTAAACCATGTCACTGTCCTCCTCACTTGAGTCATTACTTTCATCTTTGAGTACCAGGTTCTTTCCTTCTTTGGTTCTTTTCTTTCACTGTCTATCTTCCTCTTCATTTCGTAGGTTTTCAGATTTCCAACTAGCTCGTCTATGGTTAACTCTTGCAAGTCCTTTGCTTCAGTGATATCATTCACTTTATTCTCCTATGAACTAGGCAGGATACTAAGAATCTTCCTCACTAGCTTGTTCCTGGGAATGACTTCATCAAGTGAGTGTAACTCACTTATGATGGAAATGAATCTTGTGTGCATATCTTGAATAGATTCATCATCCTTCATCCTAAAGAGTTCATACTCGGTGGTGAGCATATCAATCTTAGATTATTTTACTTGAGTGGTTCCCTCATGTGCTGTTTACAAAGCTTCCCATATTTCATTGGCGGTTTGACAAGCTGAGATCCTATTATACTCGTCAGGTCCTATTCCACACACCAAGATTTTCTTGGCACAAAAAATTTTGTCCACAACTTTCCTATTTGCATCGGCGTATTCTTTCCTGGTCTTTGGCATCATCAAAGGATGATCTCTGACATTCTTCGTAGGGACAAGGACCATCACATATGACATCCCACAACTCAGAATCTTCAGCCATGATAAAATCATGCATTCTTGTCTTCCACCACCCATAGTATTGCCCATTGAACCTGGGTGGTCTATACGTAGATTGACCTTCTTCAAAATTTGGTGGAGCTGCCATAAGGATCCTTCCTAGGTGTTAGCATGATAGGAGGAACCCGCTCTGATACCAATTGATAGTTTATATGAGTCCACTAAACTATAGAGTACCAGGTCCTCTATGAGTTTTCACTTAGAACGTTAATGAAACAGTAAGTAAATAAGACAGGGAATTTTACGTGAAAAAATCCCTGCTCAAGGGATAAAAAACCATGACCTACACTGGTAGGAGAAACTTTCAGATGACGACATATGCAATCTAGGAATTAAACTCTTAATCCCTCACTAACTCTTAATACACCTATTACAAGCCACTTTGCAATACACCTATTACAAAGATTTTAACTCATGACTAACTCTAGTCACGGCACAAACGCAAAGGGTTTATGATTTTACAAAGGGGTTCCTAAGCAGCGCTTCTAGCTAAGCAAATTAGGAATTACAATTACAAATTTACAAATCAACTAAGAACAACAAAATACCAGATTTAGGAACTGGTCCGTAGTAGCGTTAAACTTTATTTTTAATGCGCTTGAGAATTGAATGCTCGAATGTCAGATGACTTGAATGTTTGAAGTGAATTCTCAAGTGTTTAAGTGATGTTTTATTATAATACTCTTGTTAATACAACTTGGATGACATCACTTGAATGATGTAATCACTTGGTTGGTCAAAGGACAAGTGACTGCAGAACTGTGCTGCACTATTTCTGCGAACAGTACTGACATTCACTTTGCAAGTGTACACAATTGACTTTCGTACTGATGTCAGGGAAACACAAGGGATCAGGTGCCTACGTTGGTTCTCTATCTTCTGAAGTTGTAGCAGTTCACATTAGCTGGAGTCCGTTGATTAGCAATATATTTCAAGTGTGTCAGGTTCCTTATCTGATTCTTTGACAGTAAGTTTGTTAGATCATCAAAACATAAAGTTAAGACATTGAAAACCCATCAAATGTGATTACCTTACTATTACCAGTCATTGGATTGATGAGGAGTGGATAATGCAAAAGTGCATTATTGCTTATAGAATAACTAATTCACGTCACACATGGTAGTTTATTTCTGGCACATTTACAGATATTTTTACATTATTGATAAATCATGTCAATGGATAATGCTACTAGTAACATAAATGTTGTAGCCCTGCTTACCACTATACTAAGTCCTGCATTTAGTAACTTTTTTTTTTTTATGTTAGATGTATTTGTCATATTTACCATTTAATTATGGGTGATGATATGAGAATTTTAAATATTGAAATTAAAAAGGTTAAAATGGATCTTAACTGGCTTTTTTATTCAAACCGTAGAAGTAGATTTAGAGAATATTTTAAAAGATGCGCTGAATTTGGCCTAAGAGAAAGAAAGATTCCAAAAGCATGTTCAACTAGATGGAATTACATGTATGAAAGTTAGTTATTGCATATGAATATAGAACCCCATAAACTAAACGTTTAATGCTCATGTAAGTGATGATGATGTTACAAATGCGGATTGAGATAATGTTTAAATGCTTATAGATTTTCTAGAAAATTTTTATATTACTACAAATGAATTTTCTGGGCAATATTATCCTACTATTTCTAACCGTTTATTTTATATTGCAGAACTTGCAAATTTATTTGCTATTTTTTCAGAGAGTGGGGAAATTTATGAACAAGCTATTGGTTCTACGAGAAAAAAGTATAAAAAATATTTTTTCTCGATTTTCCCTATTTATGGTGTTGCTGCCTTGTTAAATCCTACTATGAAATTAAGAGTTCCTCAATTTTGGTATGAAATTGTTTATAAAGGTTTAGCACTTGAAGAAGAAGAGTTGTCTAAACTTTCTGAAGCAATAGCCTCAATTAAAATAAAGGCTCAAATTATTTATAATGCTTATCAAGTTGCATTATATCACACTAGACCAAATGTTCCAACTTCTGATTCTCGATCATTTAAAAGAACTGCGGGAGTAAGAGCACTTAGTGCTTAGGCCGAGTTCATGGATTCTCAAGGTTCTAGTACTAGTGATTTTTCACAATTAAATGAGCTTGAAGTTTATTTGTCACAGAGAATCGAGGAAGTGAATCCTAACGGCTCCTTTAATATTTTGGAATGGTGGAAAGACAAAGAAAAACACTTTTCGATTCTTTCGAGGATGACCCGAGATATTTTAACTATTCAAGCTTCAACATTGGTATCAGAGAGCGTTTTCAGTCAAGCAAGACTTCAACTCAGTGATTATAGAGCGTCTATGAGGGTGAGCTTGTAAAAATCAGTACTTTTCAGAGATTGGATCTGTTCAGAAAGAAGAAATTTTGGACATGCTGAATCACAACCAGAGGTAGACGAAGCTTACGAAGAAATGCTAGCTGAACTTGCGGAGGATTTTACTTTACCGGGAAGCGGTGATGACCAAGCTTCTTTTCCGCCACCACCAGCGGTAATTTCTCCGGACCTTAATGGATTTATGAAGTTTGTAAGAGATATCATATAAATTAATATGTAACTTGTATTTTGACACATCTCGATTAGTTTCTTTTTCTTCTCAATGGTGGTATTAGCACCTTGCTGTGCTCATTCCATAGTGGGAGTTAATGCTACAATAAAAATTATAACCATTGCCTTAGATATTTTTATTACCATTTTTTTTCTAACTTCTATACAAAAAAATTAAAAAAATAAAAAGTATCTGTTGAGCCCACTTAGGCCCGGGACAGCCCAAGACCATTAAGTTCGTGGTCTCGATTCCCGGTGCCGGTTCTTATAAAAAGCTCATGAAACCCGGGACCAGTTAGGACCGGCCTATTTAAGACCGTTTAGGATCGGGTCCAGTCCACTTGCTAGCCTTATGAATTTAGCAATATGAATTAAAACTATTCATAGACGTAAATATCCATTTAAAGTAAGTAGTTCATGTATAATATTGTAGTCCATTCATTATTAATCACAACATAAGCGATAGCAATTCATACATATATTGTTATATCCTATAGGGGTTGTTTGATTCAATTGTAGGATAAACAAGAATATTCCACAATTCATACATATATTGTTATATCCTATAGGGGTTGTTTGATTCAATTGTAGGATAAACAAGAATATTCCATAGGTTGAGATATGTTATGAGATTAGTTAGTCTAGAGGTGTGCATTCGAATCGATTTATCGATAAATCGAATCGATTATTTATTATCGGTTCATCGATAAACGAAATCGAAAAAATCGAAACCTTATTGAAACGATTTCCTGAAAGTAGACGACAAGTTTTAAATCTTAATGCAGGCAAGGCATATCTCGTTGAATCAGTCTTTTTCGCCACATCGCGTATAACGAGAATCGAACCCCCTCCGCTGCTGGCGGGCAGATGTATAATGTACTACTTCGATCCAGCAACTTGTTAGGAGTAGGTTTTGGAAAACCGATTCATTCTTCCATGAATTGCTGAAAGTGAAAAGAAGTTCATCAAAATTTAATCGAAACATATAAGTGAAAATGAAATGACTCT
>MU739742.1:32846-45431 GCA_026770625.1 Nicotiana glauca
GATAAGCATATGTACAAATCGATAATCGAAAAGTAATTATCGATAAGGGTCAAAATCGAATCGATAAATCGAATGCACACTCCTAATTATTTCATCTACCACATTTAAGGAATGATCATATTTAAAGCTGAAGGGAATGAAGTTCAAATTAATGGAAAATAGAATTAGCAGTGATGATGTATTTTTATTTTTTTTAATACCGTTGGAGTGTTGGTGACATATATTTGATCCCTTACTTTAGTTTCGTTGCATATGTCTATTGACACAATTTTTATGTTATAAACGGTGTTCGTCTTATTTTAGCTTCTTTTTGTCCATATTAGTTAGGCGTGTTTATAGCGATATACTTCCCGTGGAATCCCGCAAATTTTCTTATTGGTGTAATCGATAACCGAATCGATAAGCCCCAAAAATTAATAAATCGAAATCGAAAAAATCAAAACCTTATTGAAACGATAACGATAAGCATATGTACAAATCGATAATCGATAAGTAATTATCGATAAGAGTCAAAATCGAATCGATAAATCGAATGCACACCCCTAAGTTAGTCCATTGTAGGATAAACAAGAATATTCCATGGATTGAGATATCTTATCAGATTAGCTAGTCTATTTTTTTATATGGAATAGCTAATACTGTTATTTTGGTGTAAAATTTATTCCGATATAATATAAATAACCAAATATGAAATAAATACAAAATCAAAATCTATCTAAAAAATTATAGGGTTCGTTTGATTCAATTGTAGGATAAACAAGAATATTCCATAGGTTGAGATATGTTATGAGATTAGTTAGTCCATTATAGGATAAATAAGAATATTTTATGGATTGAGATATCTTATCAGATTAGCTAGTCTATTTTTTATATGGGATAGCTAATACTATTATTTTGGTGTAAAATTTATCCCCATATAATAAAAATAACCAAATATAAAATAAATACAAAATCAAAATCTATCTCAAAATTGATATCCATATGCCCGTAACCAAACAACACCTAATTGCTAAAAATCCATTAAAAGGGACCGTGGACGATGTCGTGTCGTTCGACTATTACTCCTACTAGTAGTTAATCTGAAAGCTAAAAAAGAAAAAATAAAAAAAAATTGAAAAGGGAATGAACAAAATCAAAACCTTCTCCACAACTCTGCCGCTGCGCCTTCATCCCCTATTACTCCTTCCCCACGCAAAAAAAACTCTCATATAAATTTTAGTCTTTGGCACTCTTCGTTTGTCTTCACTCCATAAGCACAGGAATTTCTCTTCTGAGGTCAGTAAAGCAATCTTCAACTGTAAATATCTTTTTCTTTTTTTTTTTACAACATTTATTTTTGTTCTAAACTCTGCTTAATAAGCTAGTTTTGCAAACCCAGGATGTTACAGAGGCTTCATGTAGCTAATTTTAACTAATATTTGGGATTGAGTTGTAATTTTTCTTCATTGAATGTTATTTTGTTGTTCTGATTTTTAGCTTGCTCTGTTTTTGCTCGTATGCTAAAACAAAATGTTCCTAATGTTGCACTGAACATTTTCTGTGTCAGTTACTTGTTATTTTCTTTTTCTTTCTTTTTTCTTTTTCTTTTCACCTTTTGTTTTTTGCTTTCAGTTTTACTAGTCATAAATTTTTGGGGGAGGTGGAGGCAGATATGTTTTTACCTATTTTTTGCTCTTATTTATTTGTTTATTTATTGAAGACCTAGCCCTAAGAAAAAAATTGCTTGGTATTGGAATGAAATGGACTTTGATAAAGCGGAATGGATTAGAGGACTCTATAGCAGACTTTAGAAGCAGGGGCGAAGCTAGGAATTTCACTAAGGTGCTCAATAATGTACATGTATGAAAAGTAATTTTGAGCTATATACACAACATGATATTTCGACAAAGGGTTTTCAACTGACCACTTTGTATGTGGCTATGCTACCCCTTAGAAGGGGAACCTTGGTGCAACAATAAGTTTCCGATGTGTGATCAGGTCGTCAATAGATTAAGCCGCGGAAGTAACCTCTTGTAGAAATGTAAGGTAAATCTATATACATAAGTAGTAGTATTGGCCGGCCCTGATGCGCATAAGCGGAACTCAGTGCACTGGGCTGCACTTTATATAGCGGACCTTAGCTAATTTAGGATTGAGGATAGTTGATTGATTTAGTTTGGATCAGGGGAAGGAAGGGGAAAGGAGAAGTAGAGGTTGAGAAACATGGAAAGTTTTCGTACCGTGTCTTCAATTTAAAGACAGTGACGAGTGACGGCCTCCATGTTAGCTGTGTTTTAGGAGCTAAAATTTTAGGTCTCTAAAAATTTATTTCTTCTCTAATGTCAGAACTACTCTGGTTATCATTTGTTAAGGAATTTAAAGTGCTGCTGTAATGCCAAAGCTGTAATCAATCTTCCAGCTTGAGCTGCATTTTTATGGAGATCTTACATTCTTAGCGCCTATGAGTTGTCCAAATACATGTCTTTCTATTTAACTTTCTCTAATGCGGTGATGCTTGTGCTTGCTGTTACCTAGCCTTTATCATACACCTTAGCGATGATTTTACAGTCTTTTGGTACTTAAAGTGTAATAGGCTATAAAGGGATCAGCTTCATATTAAGGAAGAGTAGGTGTGACATTGCAGGCCGGGCTGTTGTTAACTCTTAACAAGTATTCCATATAATGTTAGTGTTTTTCCTTCCAATTGTGTCTCTACTAGTGTAAGTATGCTCATGGAAATAGAATTTGGAATAAATACATGAAGTCTAGCTTTCACTTCATTTATTCCAAAATTTAATCCTTTTTTTTGGGTTTTGTGTGTGGGTGTGGGTGTGTGTGTGTGTGTGTGTGTTGGGGGGGGGGGGTTATTGGTTCATATCTACTTGCAACTTGATTTAAAAAAAAGTCCACTCCTAAAATTATTGTTAAATACTAGGAGATAAAAATGTAAATTTTGAACTTGACAAGGAGTAAATAAGAAGGGGGCTTTGGTTCGAGTACAGGTAGTACAATGATATGTGTTGTAGGTGCACATTACGAGTTCAAGTCTTGCTGGTGAATCAAGTTAGGTATTTAAGTTGAGAAGGATAGAGGGACATACCCATTATCCACCAACTTTTAAAGCTGAAATACAACAAAATTCACGGTTATAAAAAAAACTAAGATTGGCCAAAGTTGTGATTTTCTTTTGCATTATGAATTTAGAAAGTAATGGACACCGGAGTCTTGTGGAAGATAAATCAGATCCAACTCACCTTCCTCTTAGGGGTTGATTTTGGTTGATTATTTCAATAGTTTATAAGGTTTAGGAGTAGTTTCCTCCATGCAAGATCTGTTGTTTGCCTGATATGGTGGCTGGTTTGGGTCACCAAGAATCCAAGATTATGCTTTTCAGGAGGTCAACCATAGCTTTGACCACAAGATTGCTATAATAGAGTTCTTTTGCAATTGGATTAGTTTTTTGACGGACAATGGTGCATGTCATGCATGAGGGGTGACCTATCTGTGTATGAATTTTCTTCATTAATTACTTAAAAAGCAGCTCAGCATATCTGAGACCTAATATTGATATTTCTGCTGTTTTATGCAGGGTAATTCAAGTTTTAATTACAGTGTTCCTCTTTCAGCGTTATGTGTTCGAGACCTTTAGTGAAATGGGCCTCCAACTTCCGTCAACAAGTGGAAATATAATATTATTTTCATCATCATGTAAGAATTATGTAAACGGAGGTAGCTTCCACTTGTTGCCTATAGTTATATCCTTGCTTTGTCTTCATTGTCCCCAACTTCCACCATCAAGATCTCCAAACAGCCCAACATGCTCTTTTATATTTTAATTTTTGATAAAGCAAATCCACATGTTAAAGCCAAATCAAGATTTTTTGGAGCTCATCTTTACATTCACCTCTATCTGTAGGCGACTTCTCATGGTCTTCTTATGATATCCTTTAGGTAGAGGATGCTATTTCGTCTTCTGTTTGTTTACCTTTATGATTTCTCACCAATTATGTTGTATTTACTTTTTAGCGATCCTAAATGGTTTGGGTATGAGGCATAGATTGAAATGTTGTCTTCTCCTTTTCTAATCCCTGGCAATTATTGTATCAGGTGCTTTCAAAATGAAAATGCATATAGATACTGTATTTAAAAAAATTAAAATTAAAGTGCATGTAGATTGTATGGTCCAATGGAGACAGCTAGGCTTATTATCTTTGCACAATTGATTTCCTTCTCAAAGTTGACTATCTCTTGCTAGTTTGATTGTAAACAATAGGCTGCCTTAGTAACATACCTTACTAAATGTTCAGAATATTTTGGAAGATGGAGATAGTTGAGTCCATTCTGAACCTTCCCGTGCAAGATCCACCTGGTGAAGACTTCTCAGCATCTGATTTGAGCTGGACCAAGGTCGGAAATGTAGAACGTTATGATGATGTTGCCCTTATTCTTTATGATCGAGTTGATGCATTTATCATTGGAGAGTGTTGTAACGTGGAATTCCCAACAAGGTTTCACATTGAGAGGGGAAGGAAAAGAAGCAGAGGCAGCTTAAAGGATTATAAGCATGATGACTATTTGGAGTACAGGCTGTAAGTGCTTCAACAATTTCAGGATATATCATTTGCTATCTTCTACTCTCTTTTTTTTGGGTAATGAATAATATGGAGGGTCTGCGTACACACTACCCTCCCCAGACCCCACTTTGTGGTTCACTGGGTTGTTGTTGTTGTATTGAATAATGTGGAGGGTCATGCTGACCTCTTTCTTTGTTTTACTAGGTTTAACAGTAAACTATGTGTTCGTGAGAACATTTTGTTATTTGATCCCTTGGTGGATTAATTTAGGTATCAACTTTCTGAACTAATGGACCTCAAGATGGAGAGTTCTTTGTAAATATTTGACTCTTGGAGGAGAGCACAAGGAGAATCAAGGACATAGAACTTTCTTGTTTTTGGACAAAACAAAAAATGAACTTAAATGGCTAATTATGAGTATTTTGCTTAATTTAAACGCGATTCATGATGGAGGATGAAGCAATGTTCAGTCTTTCTAAGTAATTTTTGAGTGTACTAGTAAATTTAAGCTTCTTAATTTTACTTTATGTAACAAAGTTTTATGTCCAATTTATTGTGGTAAATTCTCAATGTCTTGTAATTAGTTTAAAGGTCATATCATAATCCTGTATCAGCCATTCATGTATTTAGACATTGTTGGGGTTGAGCTTAATAACCTTGTCTATGTCTAATCAAAGATAGCTCAAAAAGTTGTCAAATTTTTTAATCTAGTTGGAGTCCAGTATTGAAAGTGGATTGCTTCTGCCTCGAAAAAGCTGTTGTTGGTCTTGATTTTTTGTGGATGTAAGGTGTGATTAACCTTTACCAAGGGTAAAGCATTCTCTCTTATTCCTCCACTTATCTTTTTTTCGCCTCCACCTCCACATTTAGAGGAAACTGGATTTAATTCTTCCATGTGATGATCTTAGGCCTTGGATATAGACTCCTTGAGGTTTACAGGGATTCTAGATGATATGATCTCATCCTTGAGGTTTCTTGATTTAAAAAATAAGAAAAATATTTTCTACTCTGAAGGCCTCAGAAAATAGCAATTTCGTGACTTCTATGAAGCTAAGTAAGGAGCTGCATTAGCTCAATTTAGCATCCCATTACTTGCTTAACCAATTTGTTTTTAACTGTATAAAATGGAAATAGGTAATGACTGGAAAGGCTTCTGCAATTTACTCAGAATCCTAAATTTCTCCCAACCTTTTCCAGACCTTTGATATCTCTATTTTTTCATCTTTTTAGCAGATTTGAGCTCTACTTTTTTTCCCGTTTTTATAAGGGAGCTCTTCAGCTCTTCTAGACTTCTACAACCTCGAGTATGGGTCGCTTCTCTTTCTTTACTTGTTTGTGGCTTCCTGAGCATTACTACCATTATGGTTCCTCGGTCGCCACTATATTCCCTGGAATACTTTCGACAGGATATCTTACCAACACTTGACTTCTAAAGTCAAGCTAGATTTGATCAAAGTCATCTTAGGACTAAATTTAGTTGGCAAAGAACAAAGTACATAACATGTACATAAGAAGGTTTCTAACTTTCAAGTAACACATAAAATAAAAGTATATCGGACATCCTTTTTAGTGAAATCCAATTTGACTTTTTACAGACAAAAATCACGGGACTAAGGGAGTAACAACTAGTTGTAGCTGTTTGGAAGTCATGAACTTTAGATAATAGTAAGGGTCGACTCTTATTACAGACTATTGCAGAATAGAGCCTAGAGGGCCTCTTTGATAACTTTTGGTATAATATGAATCAGTGATGCTAAAGGCTCCGTTAAAGCACAGTTAAGCCCTGAAGCCCGGTGAACGCAGGTTGTGCACTTTGCCTCGCTTAATTAGAGCTTTAGTGTAGACGTCAAGGTGCTAAGGCACGTGCACCTTTACCGATAGATTCTGTCTTTAAGGGCACAACAACATATATATATAGCTTAATTATCGTTTCCTTTCTTTTGTCCAAATAATTATTCTTGGTGTTTATAGTTACGTTTTCTTGCATTACATTTCTATTTTTTATTTTTTCTATATTTGTACTTTTCTTAGCTAAAGCCCTTTGGTGCTCCAACGCACTTTGGTGCTTTTTGCTTTTGACTAGACTGATATGAATTTGTGAGGTAAAATTGTTTACAAGTTTCTCCTTCATATCTTGACATGCTGTTATTTCAGGTATTGGTGTTCCTTCGGCCCTGAAAATTATGGAGAAGGTGGTGATATTTTACCAAGCCGACGATATCGGCTTAACACTCGAAACCGAGCTGCTAGACCCCAGTCCATGAGGGGCTGCACTTGCCATTTCATAGTGAAGCGCTTGTATAACCGTCCATCTCTTGCACTTATTATATATAACAACAGGCGTCATGTTAACAAGTCTGGTTCTTTATGCCATGGGCCGCTTGATAGAGATGCTATTGGCCCCGGTGCAAAAAAGATTCCATACGTTTGCAATGAGATTCAACAACAAACTATGTCTATGATCTATCTTGGCATTCCTGAGAAGAATGTTTTGGAAAAACATATTGAGGGTATTCAACGTTATTGTGGTTCTGATGCGAAAGTAAATAGCCTTGCTGCTCAGTATGTCCACAAACTTGGCATGATTATCAAAAGATCTACTCATGAATTGGATCTAGATGATCAAGCTAGCATAAGATTGTGGGTCGAGAGGAATAAGAAATCTATTTTCTTTTATCAGGATACATCGGAAAATGATCCATTCATCTTAGGTATCCAAACTGACTGGCAGTTACAACAAATGATTCGTTTTGGCCATCGTAGTCTAATAGCAGTTGATTCAACATTTGGTATAAAGAAACTAAAGGTAATGAAGCATGTCTCTTCCTTTTAGCCTTGGCAACATCTTGCACAGTTCTAATTTCTTAATCTACGTAATTTTGCAGTATCCTTTGTGCACACTTCTTGTGTTTGATTCAAGACAGCATGCCCTTCCTGTTGCTTGGGTCGTCACCCGGACAATTGCCAAGACTGACGTGAGTAAATGGATGAAAGCTCTTCATGATCGTGTCCGTGCTGTCGATCCAACATGGAAGGTCAATGGTTTCCTAATCGACGATGCTGCAGCAGAAATTGACCCTATAAGGCAAAATTCTTGTGGTCTACTATTTCTCTATGTCAAGTTCATCAGATAGTTGTATAACAGATTTACTTGATCTTGATGTCTTTTCAGGGAGATATTTTCATGTCCGATTCTATTTTCACTTTGGCGTATTCGTAGATCGTGGTTGAGAAATATCATCAAGAAATGTAGTAATCTTGAAGTTCAAAGAGAGATATTTAAGCGTCTAGGTGACACAGTGTACAGCATTTGGGATGGAAGTGATCCTTTTGTTGCTTTAGAAGAACTTTCTCAAGATTTTGTTGATCAAACGGCCTTCTTGCAATATTTCAAAGCCACTTGGGTGCCTAAATTTGGTGAGATCATCTCTCCGGTTTGCTATCTGGTTTTTTCACCTTGCAAAATATTCTGTTTCAAAGAAAGAAGAAAAAGAACATCTAAGCTATCATACACAAAACAAATAAATTAGATCGAATCAATATAACTTTACTATATTTAAAGTATTTTTTTGGAATCTTTTTCCTGTATTTCCCTGTAATTTTGTATTTTCATAATACAGAAATGTGGCTTACTACAACGAGAACATTACCTCTTGCGAGCCAGGAAGCATCTGGTGCAATAGAAGCATATCATGTCAAGTTGAAAGTCAGACTATATGATGATTCACATCTTGGGGCACTCCAGAGAGTTGATTGGTTAGTTCACAAATTGACAACTGAGTTACACTCCAGTTACTGGCTTGACCGATATGCAGATGAAAGTGGTTCTTTCCAAAATGTGAAGGAGGAGTATATTGCCACCACATCCTGGCATCGAGCTCTGCAAATTCCTGATGATGCTGTGACCTTGGATAACAAGGATAACTCCTTCGCAAAAGTTTTGAGCCAGAAAGACAACAGTAAAACACACCTAGTTTGGAATCCCGGATCAGAATTTTCCCATTGTGATTGTGAATGGTCAATGCAAGGAAATATGTGCAAGCATATTATTAAAGTCAGTATGATATGTGGGAATCTTCAATCATGTCGACCTTCTATGTCATTTCAATCATTTAATGAGGTTCTAGTGAGTCTAACGAGAAAACCGGTGGATGATTCAATGGCACTGGATCTGTCCACAGCATGGACACACCAGATGCTTGATCAAATTCGGAAGCTAGTTGAGCTAAACCAGTGTCATGATATTGGCACCATAGTAAATAATATGCCTTTGAGATGGGTCGCTAAAAAGGGCAGAACATCTGTTGGCAGACCATCAGCTATTGCTCTCCCCTCCAGCGCCAACAACAGTTTAATTTGTTCAACTGCTAAAAAGAATCGAAAGAGGAAGAGATTATCAAGATTACGATGATCTCTTGTGGAGGACAGAAATATCTCCGCAGGAACTATGCATTGGTGCTGTTCTTGTTCCACCATGCAGCTATTAGCCCTAGCCGCTTCATTTGGTAATGGCTATTCTGCCCTTTATGTTTCCATTCATGACTGGGGGCTTGATTTTGGTTTTATTATAACCAGCATGATGTTGCCACCATCTGTTGAGTCGATGGATGCCAATATTACCCAACATATCAAACTTCTGACTCAACTTTAAAGAATTTAGAACTCTGATCTGTTGGCAGAATTCATTTGAATAAGGAATTATGAACTACTGATTACTTGTTTGGCATGATATTTTTCAAAACAATTCTATCCTTTAGTCCTCAAAATTTTACTTTCCATTAAATGGTATGGTTTGTGTATTAAGTGAAAAATTCTATATTCTCACATCCCGTCTCCTTTAATATAATAGTAACAGTTTTATCAGTTAAAGGAATCTGAAAGAAAAGTAGCCCTGAATTTTTTGCATTTTTTCTGATTTATGAAAAAATTGTTGAATGAGTAGTTAATCACAGCTATCATGTCGTCCTCTTTTTGATACTTCCTGTTCTACGCTTTCCATTCAGCATTTGCTGTTAGGTGAAGCCAATTCTGTGTTATTCTTGATATCAGACTCTATCTTATTTCTCGTTGTTTGTGTAGGCTGACCAGACGAAAAGAAATACATGGTTGATTCATTATGTTCAGAGGCAGCTCTAACTTTCCGCTCTAATCAACTGGTGCTCAACAATCACTAGATGCGTTTGATGCTTGGATTTTTTATAGCCGAGCAAGTTCCATGAAAAATCCAGGTACCGTTATCCACATTCATACCTTGTTCACTGGGTACTGAATTATTCTTGTTGGGAACAAATGGAGCAGTCACACCACTGGCAAGAATCATCAATAGACTCTAAGCATATACGGTAACAATCAGAAACTGACAGGATTCTCTCCTTTTTGTCTTTGTATGCCTTTTATTTACAGTTGAAGCATACAAACTGACCACTAGAATAATTTGTTCATGATACAATGTACATATGTTGTATATGGATTTTTCCATGATTCAGTTGAGGAAACAGCATGGTTAATTAGGCAAGCGCATTGATTTAGACAACTTTTTGTTGGTTCTATCAATTTCTAGTCTGGATTGGATTGTCTGTAAGCGGAAAGTCATGAAGCTTTTGTTTGGTAATGTAGATGAAGATGTTAGCAGTACAATTGTATCGAGCATTGTATAATGTAATGACATAGCTGTGTCGCTATCGCGCTGCCAGTGGAGACTATCAATTTGAGAAGAAAGCAGTTGGCAAATTTCACATATTTTTGTACTCACTCCGGTCCAAAATAAGTGATTTTTTGGCCTTTTTCTTGTTGTCCAAAATAACTGATTTTTTCAGATTTCAAGAATGAATTAATTATTTTTTTCCTACATTGTCCATGGAGTGAATAGTGTTGGAATATGTGTTAGTAGTGTTTATGTGAGATAGTAAAGGTTAATATGGTCAATTTCATTGCTAATTAATGCTAAAAGGTGGATTTCTTAATCTGTGTGAAAATTTTCAAAAAATCACTTATTTTGAACCAGAGTGAGTACCCTTGCTTCTATAGCATGGTATTGTACCATAATCTGTAGCTCACACTTGCAGCAAGCAGGTGTTAGTTAAGCAGCCAAAGGTTGCAGGACTACTAGACTTGAGTACGAAGGTCAGGCGCGCACTAGAGCATGAAGGTCAAAGTACTTTAATTTTGACAGCAAATTTGTATATTCATTCTGCAATTATTTAATTAGGATTTCAACTTTATAAAACATTGTTCTAATTTAACATGTCCTCACAATTTGTCTGCATTATTTTTTAGGTTACTTTTAGTTATCTTTTAGCTGACTTGATAGTATAAAAGTTCTTTACAATCGTAAGTCTATAGAAGTGAAAACGCTTTAAATATATTTTGTATGGGAATATATTATCTTTTTAAAGCTTTTTCCTCGATGAAATTTCTGCGGTACTTTTAGCAGTAGAGAATATTTTCTCCAAGAAATATATTCTTCCAAAAGGGGAAAAACTCGTTGCTTGTAGGTAAAAATAGTTTCTTTTATAATTATCTCAACTCTTATTGCGTATTATTTATCAATTACTTCAATAAACATCCAAATATTCATGTTAACCTTTTACTTAACAACATGGGCAACTATACCATGTTTAGTATTCTTTGTACTTATCATATGTCATTTACTTTTATACCCAATCAAAAATTAGAAAAATATCCATTAAATCACTTCTCTTAGTAAAAAATTTCGACACACAAAAAAACATCTTTTGGAAGACATTTTCCTCCATACAAAATGTAAAGGAATACTTTAGGCAAAATACCTTAAACCATTCTTAAGCTTGGCTCAGATTATTAGTATCATCCCCGAATTATGCCCGGTCTTAATTACCCTCCTCAACTTGGCATTTTGAGAGTCATTACCCCCTAGATGCTGATGTGGCGAAAAGAGTGGGTGTAGTCACCTGCCACGTGTATTTTTTTGTCTATGTGGTATTTTTTTTTACCTTTTTAAGAATATTACTTTTTAGAAAATTTTTCAAATATAATTTATAATAAAACTTGGATAGAACGACATTATTTAGGCTAAATATTTTTATTTGGCCAAAAAATAATAAAATTTTAGTTAATCTTTTTTTGAATTTGACCTGAAAATAAAGATATAAAAAATTGAAATAAATAGTTAAGGCATCTAAAAAGTTATAAAACATAGTTTGAAATTAATTATTTTGGCTATACTTTTTTATATAGCTCTAAATTATGGTGCTCTAATTTTTATTTATTTATAGATTTTAGCTAAAAAAAGTAAAAATACACAGTTGAAATAAATAGTCATTGCATCAAAAGAAGAAATAATTACAATTGCAAGAAATTACAAGTGCAATTGTACACTCTTCTTATTTCTTCTTTGATGCAATGACTATTTATTTCAATTATATATTTTTTTTTATAACTTTTTAGATGCCATGACTATTTATTTCAATTGTATAAATCTTTATTTTCAGGTCAAATTCAAAAAAGATTAACTAAAATTTTATTATTTTTGGCCAAACAAAAATATTTAGCCTAAATAATGTAGTTATATCCAAGTTTTATTATAAATTTTATTCGAAAAAAAATTATCTAAAAAAATAATATTCTTAAAAAGGTAAAAACATATTTTATTTTTCAAAAAAAAATGCCACATAGACAGAAAAATCCATGTGGCAGGTGAGTCATCCCCACTTTTTGCCACATCAGTATCTAGGGGGATAATAACTCTCAAAAGGCCAAATTGAAGGGGGTAATTAAGATCGGACATAGTTCAGGGATGATACTAATAATCTGAATCAAGTATAGGGGTGATTTAAGATATTTTAATTTGCCAATACTTTATTCAGCTCACTTTTGCCCCTCTCTACATGGGAGCAAGTTTTAATTTGGCTTTCACCCAATGTTGGAAGGTGTAGTGAAAGTGTTTTAGTTGTATATTGAGAGCCTAAAAAGTTTGTACTTGATAATAGGTGAATTTGACTATAATTACGCCCTAAATAATCACATTTTTATGTTGTTTTGATAATATATATGA
>MU739743.1:3657-20541 GCA_026770625.1 Nicotiana glauca
GGGGCATGCATCAGAATTTGATTCGCAAGTATGAGGGGCCATTTAAAATCGTCGCCAAGGTAGGCAAGATCTCATACAAGCTTGACATTCCATCGTATCTTAAGATCTACCCTGTCTTCCATGCCAGCATGCTTAAGCCATATCATGAAGATAAGAATGATCCAAGTAGGGGACAATCAAGTCGAGCACTAATGACTATCACTGCCTCGCATGATAGGGAGATTGAGGCTATCCTAGATTACCAGGCCAAGCGAAAACAAGGGCAAAAAGCCACCGCTATGTTCCTCGTCCATTGGAAAGACCAATCACCGGAGGAGGCCACGTGGGAACGATACGAGGACTTGTGGCAATTCAAAGATAAGATCCGAGAGTTTGTGCAGCAACATTGCACCGCGGTCATCGCAATATTAGGTGGGAGAGAGTGTGATGATCCACCACGTCATCATGCCACATAGGCGCCATTTGGAATATATTAATGCCACGTGGAAGCTTACATAAGAATAAGGCTAGCATTTGTGGGAAGATTCTAGAGAAGTATGGACATTTCCTTAGGAAGAACCTAGATCTTTATGGATTTTCTAGGAAAGTCCTTGGAATCTTCTAGGCTTGTAGAGAATTCTAGAGAAAGCCCTTATCTTGTAAATATCAAGGACTTGTGTAATAATTAATATTTATACTCTAGCCCCTAGGAGACTAGTATATAAAGGGGGCCATTCATTTGTAATTCATCAAGTAAAAACAATTCAAGTTCTCTCTAATACTCCCTCCGTTTCAATTTATGTGAACCCATTTGACTGGGCACGGAGTTTAAGAAAAGAGAGAAGACTTTTAAATCTGTGGTGTAAAATAAAGCACATATATTTTTTGTGTCTATAAATCATTGCATAAAGGTAAATTGTTTCCAAATAGGGAAAGAGGTCATTCTTTTTGGCACGGACTAAAAAGGAAATAGGTTCACATAAATTGAAACGAAGTGATTACAAAGTTTCCTTTAATAATTCTCTTGTATTCTTTCTTCCATTCTCTTAGCGATCTTGAGTGTAGTAAGGTTGACTTGGCATAGCAAGAACGTGAGCAAGTTGCGCAAGATCGTAAGCGAGTTGTCAAGTGCCGTAAGTACTTAGTTAATAACTACGGACGTGACGTTAAACATATAAAATTTTAATTTTAGATTTAAATGCACATGTGCATTACATGTATAATGATGTATAAACTTGTATATACAATACCTAATAATGTATATCAGAAAAATAAGATAAAGAAGGAAAAAAGAAGAAAGTGTCAAACATCCAAGAATACATATTATACACGAATAACGTATATACACACTTATACATTAAAAATATAGATAATTTATACAACATTGTACGTAGATATACACACTTATACATATTTATATAATATTGTATAAGTGTGTATGAACACTACCTATACAAATTTAGTCTAGAAAATACCTTTTGTCCATCACCACATTATAGATTCTGGTGGTTGCTGGTGTTGAATTTTTCTGACAAGTTTTTGGCATTCAAATTTGGGCTTCACCAGTTGCAAAGGATGAAACAAAAACTAAGAGAAATAAGAAAATATGATACGAGATTGCTGGAGATGCTCTTTTAGGCAAGATCTAATAGTTTTAGGCCAGATCTGATAGTTTTGGACTGATATACCAAATTTTATTGCGATTCCTTAACCTCTTTTTGTCAATTAACTCAAAAATCAAAATCGAATTGACATAGAATGTGATAATTAAAGAGCTATTGTGCACATCTGTATAGAGCACAAAAATTACTGAAATGTTACAGTATTTGTTTTTGTTTCTTCACTTGAGTGCTCAAAAACAATTATCACGAGTGTATAGAAAAAAATTCTGTAATTTTTAGGGAGAAGGAAGGAGAGGCGAGTGAAGAGAGATTGAGTATGTTGAGAAAGATGAAAGAAGAAAAGAAAAAAACCCTTGAAGTTTGCCTTTAATAATGGGCTAAAGAATAAAAAGTTTCTTTCAAATTAAATGCAACATGGTGGGTAAAGACTTCAAACCTAGGCCATTTTTAGTTGGGCTATTGGGACAAGTGATTAAATCCATAATTCTTTCATATAATAATACTCTACTAAAATACTTAATATTTCCACATATCCGTTATGCTAACAATAACGTTAAATCGATAATATTTTCTTGTTTCTGTGCCACTAAAGCCATCTTTAAATACCCAGTGTGGATAAGTTTTTTCTCTTCCGAGGTGAGTAAATCGTCGTAGTTATGGAAAACTAATAAATGGAGGTCATTGCTTAAGGAATATAGGAAAACAAAATCACCGGAATATTTAATTTCACTTTCATTTTGTCACGACCCAAAACCCGACATGTCGTGATGGCGCCTATCATAGAACTAGGACAACCTCAAACCAACGCAGCCCAATACCACAATGTAGATATTAAAAATCATTTGCGGAAAACTTTTATCATTTAAAAAAAACAAATCTTTTAAGACATAAGAGAAAGATTCATATTACAATACATTCGTCCCAAAACCACTGTGTCACGGAGATCATGAGCATCTAAGGTAAATACATAATCTATCAAAGTGTCTAAGAGACAACAGAAAAGTACAACTGGAAATGAGAAGGAGAGCCAAGCCATGCGAATGTCGTGTAGGTACTTCAATAATCTTCTAAGGCAGAAGCCTCTATCAAACCTCCGCCACTGGATCCGAAGTGCCTGAATCTGTACACGAGGTACAGGGGGTAACATGACTATACCAACTCAGTAAGTAACAAGTCCAAACTATGGACTGAGAAGTAGTGACAAACTCAACCTCTTCATAGGATAAACAAGAATATCTTACAGGAAAGTAGGCATGCTTTCAATTAATTAAACAGCTCATAACAGGGAAATAGAGCAGATATGAACATAATAAAGGGTTATAACTCCGCTACATCTACATGCCAATGCACATACTGTATGAAATGCCCTCTTCCAAGTACCCCATGTGCCTAATATCTAGATGCTCGTCCACTCAGTACTGTATATGGCTCGTACGGCCTAGAGAAGATCCATCCCGTATGTCTATATATATATGTCTCTGGCATCAATCACTTAGTACCGAGGAGGGCCAATCCAGCCTACGGAGAAGATCCATCTCTGGTAATAATAATTACAACCTCACAACCACTCGGTACCGTATATGGCTCATAAGGTCCAGGGAAGATCCATCTCTCTCTCTCTCTCTCTCTCTCTCTATATATATATATATATATATATATACACACACACACACGTCACAGACTATTAGTCTCCAGTACCGAGGAACATGCCAATCCAGCCTCATAGAGAAGATCCATCTCCATACCAATACTTCGGACAAGATCCATGTCCAGGGAGGATTAATCCCTCAATATCATCAACTGCACTCACTGGGGGTGTAAAGACTCCGGAGGGGATTCTCTGAGCCCAAGCTCTATATCAATGCCAGCGAAGGCATGATCAATATCATTGCTGCGGCGTGCAACCCGATCCTATAATGTCAATCAATGTTCGGCTCTCAGCGTATCCCAGTCAATACTCTCCAGTCTCACACTCATAGGCTAATATGTCATGATACAAGCCCGAACAATGATATGATATGTCAAATTGCAATAATCGAGACTGAGGCATGATATAATATGCATGAACAGGACTGAGTATAGAATATACATGAAACTAATGACATGACAGCAAGAAACGACCTCTCGAGTCTCAACAATATCGGCGTGAAGCCTTAACATAAT
The DNA here is from genome assembly GCA_026770625.1 of Nicotiana glauca. Classification (NCBI taxonomy): domain Eukaryota; kingdom Viridiplantae; phylum Streptophyta; class Magnoliopsida; order Solanales; family Solanaceae; genus Nicotiana; species Nicotiana glauca. The sequence continues at coordinate 7,422 of MU739743.1, forward strand.
ATTTAGCATGATTTACAGCTTATCAACTTAATCACATGATTACAACACAATATCAACATAAAAGGAGTAGCTAGGTGGTGCCATGGAATGATCCAGGATGCATTTCTCACGGTGCACGCCAGTCACTTGGCATTTGCGTCACCTCAATCATAATTATAGAACACATAGTTCGGATTTTCGAACTCTTAGAACCAAGTTTGGAAGTGTTATTTACCTCAAGCCAAGCCAAACTCTAGTCCGCGACACCTTTTACTCTCGATTTGGCCTCCAAATGCCCTGAAGCTAACCAAAATCAGTATATAACCATCAAAATAAGCTAAGGGGACAAATCCCACTCATAAATAATCAAATTAGAACAAAAATTCTGAAATTAACCAAACCCAACCCCTCGGGACCACGTCTCGGAATTCGACAAATTTTACATAAATAGAACCCTTACACTCTCACGAGTTCATACATACCAAGAATACCAAAATCCGACCACAAATGATACCTCAAATCTCAAATTTTGGGTCTCCAATTTTCCAAGACCTAACCCCCAATATGCTACTGATTTTCCCATAGATTTCATGCTTACAACCTTAAAAAATCATCATAAAAATGAGTTTAGGGACCAATGACCTTACCTCTAAGAAACCCTCTTGAATTCTCCCTTCAATTAACTCTCCAAGGCCTCTTCCCGTTTGAAATGTTTTGAAAAACCACTCAAAATTGCGAAGGGTGAAATAAATATATTCTGACCTAGCAAAACCGCATCTGCGGTCCAAGACACTGCATCTGCGGGTTTCACTTAAGACCCTATTTCCGCATATGCGATGCAAACCCCGCACATCCGCTATCGCAGGTGCGCTTTCTTAACCGCTTCTGCTGTTCCAGCTGATTTTCTTCTTGGTCGCATCTGCGGCTGCCTTCCGCTTCTGCGGGCATCGCACCTACGGCCTCCCAACCGCAGGTGCGGTTATGACAACAACAAAAAAATGCTTCAGCTTCCAAACTCAACTCCAAACCTTCCGTCAATCATCCGAAATCACCCCGAGGCCCCCAGAACCTCAACCAAAAGCACAAATAAGTCATATACCACCATCCAAACTTATACCAATCTTCAAAACACCTTAAACAACATCGAAACAACCAAATCACGTCGGATTCAAGCCTAAGAACTCTAGAAACTTCCAAATTCCGCTTTTGATGAAAAAGTCTACCAAATCATATCTGAATGACCTACTATTTTGCACACACATCCCAAATGATACAATGGACCTATTGCAACTTCCAAAATTCCATTTCGACCCCTACATCAAAATCTCACCTATCAATCAGAAAACGCTAAAATTCCACTTTCACTAATTCAAGCCTAAATCTAATACGGACCTCCAAAACATGTTCCGATCACACTCTTAAGTCCCAAATCATCCCCCGAAGCTATCCGAACCATCAGAATTCACATCTGAGCCCTTTATCACATAAGTTAACATACAGTTGACTTTTCCAACTTAAGCTTATCCAAAAGAGACTAAGTGTCTCATTCCTTACCAAAACCTCTCTGAATCCGAACCACTCAACCCGGTAACATAATACAGATGAAACAAGCAAAAAGAAGCATAAATAGGGAATATAGAGCGGTAACTCATGAAACGACCGGCCGAGTCGTTACATCCTCCCGCACTTAAACATACGTTCATCCTCGAACGTGCCCAGAGTTATTCCAAAAACCATCAAATAGTTGTATAACCTTACTATGCACATACACGTGGGTGATCCCACATCACCCTATCTCATATAGGTCTGATAACATAATGTAACTGAAATTTCACAATACAACCTAGCCCATAAACCTTAGAACCACATTTCAACTTTTGAAATCATCTACCATATCAAAATCTCACATCTATACTCTGAATAAGCCCGAACAAGCTGTAAAAAACCATACCTGTAGCCTTTAATACAATTACATGATATACCAAATAGCTCAAACTCTCGTAGCGATAACTTCTGATCAAAGTAGTTGTTCAGAACAACCGAATATCGATAATACACCTCTTATTAAATAAGCCCTCATTCCAACACTTTCGTACTGCCAACGATGAATGAAACATGCAGAAAATCATAATCATTCCTCAGATCAAATAGTCGTGAAACCATTTCTCCCTTGGTAAGGACCATAGCAAATTCTTGAGCCGAACATCGATATTATTCTTCCAACACATTGAAACTGAATACATTTGCATTTATTGTAGATCCCAACGATCTCATCTAATCCAACACAACTACTCTGGTGACATGACACATCAATACAATATAAAGCCACAACTCATGCCATCTGCGCAGCAATAAGCAATAATCCGAACGTACTCAAATCATGAAAAGTGACTCAAATGAGAGAGTTGTAACCATGCTCACCAGTTCCACCACACACCATGCTGATAACTCGTCATACATTGTAGAAACAGAGCACGCGAATCTAACCCGAAGGGTCATACTTCCACATAACTCCGCTGCAATGTGCGACTCTATCTTAACATTGGTCCATATGAAACATCTCAAGTCACTATGATCAAAATCGACAACTACGCGCAATTCGATGTCTAGAACCAAAGCAAATTATCATAACCACGACGAAGTAATTGACAAAACATTACACAAACCTAAAAGGACACAACCGATACGCCATCCGTCGAGCAATACCCAATACTCTTCCCGCTTGAATTCCACTGAGAGACCCCAATAAAATCGCAACATATGTATCTATAACCAACAAATCTAAACACCTCGCAACACGGAAAGGTAACTCATAGATCTCCCCAGATCTCTAATAAGCTCAATAACAATCGAATCAACACATCCCTCAACAATACAACTCGGAGTAAACCAAGCTAACTCGATGCAGAAGATACATCCATATTGGCCTACCAATGAATCCCTTATCAAGGAGTTCCTGAAGCTTCCCCTTCAACCCCTTTAACTCCGCCGGTGCCATACAATACGGTGCCCAGCACCAAATCAATACCGAAATCAACAACCTTGTCCGGTGACATGCCCGACATCAGGGAACACATCCGGAAAGTCCTTCACCACTGGAACCGAATCAATGGTAGGAGTCTTTGCACTGACCTCCATCACGAAGGACAAATAAGAAAGACAACCCTTCCCAACCATCCGTTGGGTCTTCAAAATGCAATCACCCTAGTGGGAACATAATCTGTCGCACCTTGTTACTCAATCTGTAGCGTCCCCGGCATAGCCAGCGTCATTGTCCTAATGCAACAGTCCAGAATAACACGAAACAGAGACCACCAGTCCATACCAAATATCACACCAAATATGGCATACTAAGAAACAAGGATCAACTCGAGTCTCCAAACCTCTAATAGTTACCACACAAGACCGATATATGCGGTCCACAACCACGACCTAACCTGTTTATGAGAACTCCCAGTCTCCAAATCCATATAGCATGCGAATCACCATATCCGATCCCAACTCCACCGTTCGAATATACAATACACCTCTAATACCCAATCATCCCATGAGAGGTACTCAAATAATTCTTCTATGCCACCAAGCAAACTCGAATATCAGCAGTCCATCCAATAAGAGAGTGCAGTAATACTAATGAAGTATCATCAACTCAAACACATCGCCCTTTCTAAAATGTATACCCTCATCAAGCCACACCAATCAATGATCTCATTTACCTAATTATCTGAAACTGACCGTGTTGCCCTATAATTTATGACCTTCCTTTCATGACTGAACTGTGACCTTTCACATGAAATTTTCAACCACACACAACATACCTCATATACCATGCCATCCTATAATAAATATAAGAATTCATAACCCCTTCCGAAGCCACAAGCAACTACGTATTTCACTAGTCAAGAACTTTCTATTTGATTCCATCTAAAAGAAAATCATTGTACATCACATTCTCCTCACGCCGGTAGAAATTATACATCCCTAACCGTGGTAAAAACCATCACAAACTCTCTAAATTTCATTCGCACAAAACCAAATCGTTAGGACTGAATCCTTCTAACTTAACTAAGCTACACGAGTCACCAAAACCCAAGAGCATTGCCATGAAATACCTATAGAAACTCATTACCTAATAAGCATCCAAAGAACTAATCATATCCCTTATCATGCCGCTCCGGCCTACTACCAAACCGTCCTATTCATCCAAGTTACTCTAAATTTCCTTCAAATTGATATTTCCCATTGTCATAATACCGCAATCCTCAATCCAGACTCACCACACGAGGCTCTAACATGAAACCACACCTTCTAAGGCTCATAAGCTGCTGAATACTCTCTTAAATATTCCCAGAAGTACCACTTCATAAATGTTCACCCCGAAGAGACGTCCTGCGAATCTAAATCCATTGCCTTCTCCCTACTGATATTGATGTGTAGAATCCATAATGATATATAAATACCATGAGTCTTGACACCCTCCAATGCAAACCTCAGTTTCTATCCAAATATACAACCTGAAAATCTCCAATTATTACATGTAAAATCTAGAGCCCATTAGAACCATTCTCGAGAGTCATCCACTCTACTCAAACCGTAATTAGAGCGATCATACGAATCGGACGACTTGTGCTCTATCAGCACTCTGACACCGCAGAATGTAACCTCACCTTAATGCAACCAAGCAACTTCATGTTCTATGCACCGTACATCCTTTACCAATACAACTCAAGTCATTCTGTGATTCTTATACACCCATAAATCATAACATAACCTTTATCAAAATTCCCTTTACTCGAGCCATCCTCGGTCTCAACCTCCGTAAGCCATAACTAATTCACCAATATGCCTCAAACTGGAACCAACATAGCACATAACCGTGCAATCAACCAATCAATAACAGACTCTCCCACTTGGCTCAAAGGCATAGATCAAACACCTAATAACCCATAACACATATACTTTATTACTACCATAATACCATAGTGAGTTTAAACTCAGTCCTTCACAAGCTCGTGCAACACCGACCATTTAGTAATTCAACTCTTCTGCTAATCTCGCATTCATCCTTGTAACAGCCAAGCACACTCTCTTAAGCGATCAAAATTCAAATTGTAACACATATATTTTACTGGTACAAGAGGTCTTCCAACAAACAACATAAGGATCACACAAACTTTAGAATACTCCGTATGAGATAACCCACCTGCTTCGCCTCAACTAACATCTCTTTATACCCTTCCATCGTCATAAATATTACGCAATCACTTAATTTCCCTAAGTCTGAACTCATATCACAACGTGAAATCCACTTCACTTCCCAACTAGGCAACATGAAAATATCCTTCAACGCTCCCACAACTCGAGCTATACATCAAATGACGATGGAAATCAAGCACTAGATAGTTTTTACCACCCCAAGCAGACCCTTCTCGTCTCATTCAAATCATATGAACACATCTCGTAGTCACATCATACTCATCACATAGCTATCCATTCATCACTTACCTTAATAAACACACTATCGAACATATAAATCCAAAAATATGAGCGCGCTCAATCAACAGCTCAGGATTCAATCTACAGGAAAGGTCCGGCTTAAGTCCTCCAGACAGGCCCAATATTAACATACAGAGATCACATATCACCCCTTGGTCAGGGAATCACAAGTTGATCGCTACCAACTCCGCATTACTAATACGTAGCAAGAGTGGGTCGCAATAGCTTCTACCCAATTTTGGGTCAGGATCGATATCCACATAGATCTAGAATTGGAATCTAGTATCTATCTAGTTTAGGATTGTGTATGTGTTCTTAATTGCTCTTTTATTAATTTTTGGGATTTTCTTTAAAATTCTACTTTTATAAAACTACAAATTGTAAATTAAGCTAAGAGTTAAAATGCTACGAGTTGTTCAAATAGGTTTAAAAGGCACTAGGGTAGTGACTTTCGCCTAGGTGGTCAATTGACGGGTACTTGAGTCTAAGGCATGTTTGACATAATTGGGGAGTACGATATAACTGTTGTACTATTTTACCCACTCTATACCTCTCGGTGGTTCAACTGATTTTTCCCAATTGACTTTCTCAAGACCATTTGGGTATGCAAATTCTCACAAGCAACTTAGGGTTCAATTCGGGTATTACTCTCTCGAGGTTTAACCCTTTAATTGGGGCTATTAATCTCTTGAGTACACCCAAATTCATTGTTGGACCAATTTCGGAGACTTAGGCTCTCTTTCTCAAGAAGAGCTCAAGTCAACTCAATATAAACTAGTATTTGCAACTACTAATTCATAAATTAAACATGAAATCAGCCCAAATAACAAACACCCATAGTCAAATTAGCCCTAAATTACAAGACCCATCAATTATCCATACTAGGGTTGAGCCACAACCCTAGCCATGAGGTCTAGCTACTCATATTCAATGAAGAAAAGCAAGAAATAGATGAAGATAAACACATATTAATTAATTGCTAAGTTAAATACAAAGTTTCAATGATGAAAAGCAAGTAAAAATGCCCAAAATGGCTAAGAAAAGTCGACCCACAAATGCAGCTGATGTATTAAAATATCTAATACCTTAAAAATGGAAAAAGAATCTATTTATACTAAGCTGAAAAATCTAGACAAAATTGCCCCTGCAGGGTTAGTGCGGACCGCACAAAATGGACAGCGGTACGCACTGGGCTCTTGGCTTCAAAAATCTCACTCTCTGAACTCGAGCTCCGCGGACTGCACAGAATGGACTGCGACCGCAGAGGCTTCTAGTGCGGTCCGCACAAACTCGACTGCGGACCGTATTGGCTTGAAAACTTCATTTTGCAGCTTCTCTGAATCTTGGCTCTGCGGACCGCACAAAATGATAGTGTGGCCGCATTGCCTTCAGTGCGGCCATATTGCCTTCAGTGTGGTCCGTACAAAACCTAGTGCGGCCACACTGCCTTTTTGCCTTGAATTTGACCTCTCTGAATCTCCTATTACGGACCGCACAAAGTGGTGTGCGACCGCACTAGGCCTGTTCTGCCTGAGCTTGACTTGTCTTTGGCACTTGTGCAAGTTTCACTCCTTTTGAGCCGATCTTTGACATTTTGTCGCTTTGTTGATCAAACATGCAATCAAGTACAACTTATGAGCCTTTTGGGATTATTTTGTATGAATATTTGATCAAAGCATAAGCAAGAAGGGGTATAAAATGCGTCAAAATCCCTAGTTATCACAAGCCGTCGATGCACAGCCGATACTAAGCGCTCACGTGCGCATACAAATGCGTGGAAGGAATTCAAAGAGTTACACTTCAAGCTGAAACAATGACGCACGATAAGAATTTAAGAATGTGAAATTTCCTAAATGTTTTGTAGCCTCCTCAGGATAAGTAAAAATATCTCCGTAACGATCTACAAGACTCTACTAAACGTGCTCATTACTCGTAAGACCCATGTAACCTAGGCTCTGATACCAACAAGTCACGACCCAAAACCTGACCTGTCGTGATGGTGCCTATCATGGAACTAGGCCAGCCTCAAACCAACGCAACCTAATACCACAATGTAGATATTAAAAATTATTTGCGGAAAAATTTATCATTAAAAAAACAAATTGTTTAAGACACAAGAGAAAGATTTATATTACAATACATTCGTCCCAAAACCATGGTGTCACGGTGATCGTGTGCATCTAAGGTAAATACATAATCTATCAACGTGTCTAAGAGCCAATAGAAAAGTACAACTAGAAATGAGAAGGAGAGCCAAGCCTTGGGAATGCCGTGTAGGTATTTCAATAATCTTCTAAGTTAGAAGCCTCGATCAAACATCTGCCACTAGATCCGAAGTGCCTGAATCTGTACATAAGGTACAGGGAGTAACGTGAGTACACCAACTCAGTAAGTAACAAGTCCAAACTAGGGACTGTGAAGTAGTGACGAACTCAAACTCTTCATAGGATAAACAGGAATATCTTACGGGAACGTAGGCATGCTTTCAATTAATTAAACAGCTCATAACAGGGAAATAAAGCAGATATGAACATAATAAAGGAGTATAACTCCGCTACATCTACATGCCAACGCGCATACTGTATGAAATGCTCTCTGCCAAGTACCTCAGTGCCCAATATCTCGATGCTCGTCCACTCAATATATATATATATATATGTCTCTAACAACGGTCACTTAGTACCGAGGAAGGCCAATCCAGCATACGGAGAAGATCCATCTCCTGGTAATAATAATGACAACCTCACAACCATTCGATACCGCATATGGCTCACAAGGCCCAGGTAAGATCCATCCTGGAATATATATATATATACATCACAGACTATTAGTCTCCAGTACCGAGGAACAAGCCAATCCAACCTCATGGAGAAGATCTATCTCCATATCCATACTTTAGACAAGATCCATGTCCAGGGAAGATCCATCCCTCAATATCACCAACTGCGCTCACTGGGGGTTTAAAGACTCCGGAGGGGCTTCTCTGAGCCCAAGCACTATATCAATGCAAGCAAAGGCATGATCAATATCATTGCTGCAGCGTGTAGCCCGATCCCATACTATCAATCAATATTCAGCTCTCGACCTCACTCAGTCAATACTCTCCAGTCTCACACTCATGGGCTAAGATATCATGATACAAGCCCGAACAATGATATGATATGATATGTCAAATAGCAATAACCGAGACTGAGGCATGATATAATATGCATGAACAAGACTGCGTATAGAATATACATGAAACTAATGACATGACAACAAGAAATGACCTCTCGGGTCTCAATAATATCGGCGTGAAGCCTTAACATGATATTTAGCATGATTTGCAGCTTATCAACTTAATCACATGGTTACAACACAATATCAACATAAAGAAGTAGCTAAGCAGTGCCATGGAATGATCCAGGCCGCATTTCTCACTGTACACGCCCACACACCCGTCACTTGGCATTTGTGTCACCTCAATAGTAATCATAGAACATATAGTTCAGGGTTTCGAACTCTCAGAACCATGTTTGGAAGCGTTACCTCAAGACAAGCCAAATTCTAGTCCGCAATGCCCTTTCCTCTCGATTCGGCCTCCAAATGCTCCAAATCTAACCAAGATCAATATATAACCATCAAAATACGCTAAGAGGAAAAAGCCCACACGAAAATAATCAAATTACAACACAAATTCCGGAATTGACCAAACCCGACCCCTTGGCCCATGTCTTGAAATTCAACAAATTTTACATCAATAGAACCCTTACACTCTCACGAGTTCATACATACCAAGAATACCAAAATCCGACCCCAAACGATCCCTCAAATCCCAAATTTTAGGTCGCCAATTTTCCAAGCCCTATCCCTCAATATGCTATTGATTTCCCCATAGATTTCATGCTTACAACCTAAAAAAATCATCATAAAAATGATTTTAGGGACCAAGGACCTTACCTCTAAGAAAACCTCTTTAATTCTCCCTTCAATTATCTCTCCAAGTCTTCTTCCCATTTGAAATGTTATGAAAAACCACTCAAAATATCGAAAGGTGAAATAAATATATTATGACACTGCAAAACCGCATCTATGGTCTAATTATCGCTCCTGTGGTCCAAGACACCGCATATGCGGTTTTCACTTAAGCCCCTATTTTCGCATCTGCGATGCAAACCCTGCACATGCGCCATCGCAGGTGCACTTCCTTAACCGCTTCTATGGTTCCAGCTGATCTTCTTCTTGGACTCATTTACGGCTGTCTTCCACTTCTGTAGGCATCGCACCTGTGTCCTCCCAACCGCAGGTGCGGTTATGACAGCAACAAAAAATGCTTCAGCTTCTAAACTCAACTCCAAACCTTCAGTCAATCATTCAAAAATCACCCCGAGGCTCTCGGGACCTCAACCAAAAGCACAAACAAGTCACATACCACCATCCAAACTTATACAAATCTTCAAAACACCTCACAAAATTTTGAAACAATCAAATCACGTCGGATTCAAGCCTAAGAACTCTAGAAACTTCCAAATTCCGCTTTTGATCAAAAAGTCTACCAAATCACGTCCGAATGACATGAAATTTTACAAACACATCTCAAATAATACAATGGACCTACTATAACTTCCGTAATTCCATTTCGACCCCTATACCAAAATCTCACCTATCAATCGAAAAATGTCAAAATTCCACTTTCGCCAACTCAAGCCTAAATCTACTACGGACCTCCAAAATATGTTCTGATCGCACTCCTAAGTCCCAAATAATCCCCCAAAGCTATCCTAACCATCGGAATTCACATCCGACCTTGTATCACATAAGTCAATATCCGGTTGACTTTTCCAACTTAAGCTTACTCAAAAAAGACTATGTGTCTCATTCCTTTACCCAAACCTCTCCGAATCTGAATGACTCAACCCGGTAACATATAATGCATATGAAACAAGCATAAAAAATTAGAAATAGATAAAATGGAGCGGGCCGGTCGTTACACATTTTTACATTAAAAAATTACAAAAATTATAAGCAAAACTATAATCATAAAAAAAATCACCAGGATGTTTAATTTCATTCCCCATTTTACACTCAGGAAATTACAAGCAGTAAAAAATTAAATACTCGAAAAATATAATCTTGGTACTCGTTACAATAACAAGTAGATCAAATAGATACTATTTGATGATCCATTTTCAGTTTTTCTGCTTCTAATACAAAACTCTTAATCGATCAAAAGTGTAGGGGTAGACTTGTTCAATTTTACTAATTCTATATAAGTAGTTTTGATTTCATATAAGCGACCCCACTCTTCCTTCAAGTCTTCCCAAGTTTCCAAAAAAAAAAAATAAGAAGGCATTTGCACATAAAAATTGTAATATTTGAAGAGAAAACATCACTAATATAATATTAGAGGTTAATTGAAAAATGATAACTGAAATTTGAAATTAAGATGATCTTGTCACTCTTTTGAAATACTAAATTCTAATAGAATTTCTTCTTTCTCTTAAGGTGATTTCTGCTATATATCTTCTTTTCGTACAACTTGTCTCTTGTTTGGAAGAAAATAAAATTATATTTTGAAGATTCATGTTGTGTTAAAGTTGCATTTGACATATTTCTTCATTGATTTTTGTATTTTGCTTATGAAAAATACCTCATCACTCATGTTGATAGATGAAATCATTTCTGAAAAAGTTGAATCCAAATACTTGATATTGAGGGAAGTCTATAAAAGTAGAACGCAATAAAAATGAAAATTTGCAAAGTAACAATGGAGATAGTTTGGGTAGGGTAGTTCTTTAACATGTAGAGACTATCTGCATGGTAGTTCTATCTTCTTTATACTTTGGCCTCTAATAACATAATATGGAATGGATATAAAGAATGTATTATAGAGGTTGTTCAGGTTAGCCAAGACGCGAGAAAGGAAGGCACAGGACCTAGACCAAGTGAAGTGCATCAAGAACGAATAAGGTAGAGTTTTGTTGGATGAGGGTCTTATCCGTCGGAGATGGCAGACCTAATTCCATAGTCTCTTGAATGATGAGGGGGACATGGTGTTGTACTAGGTGATCTGAAACTCTCCGGGAGTCGTTATGACTTTGGGTATTGTAGGTGGATTAGAGTTGATGAAGTTGAGGGGACTATGCGTAAGATGACCAGGGGCAAAGTGACCAGGACGGATGAAATCCCGATGGAGTTTTGGAAGAGTGCGGGCAAGGCAGGATTAAAGTGGTTCACTAGGTTATTTAATATTATTTTTAGAATGAAGAAGATGCCCAAAGAGTGGAGGTGGAGCACGATGGTTCATGTATACAAGAACAAGGGTGATATCCAAAATTGTAATAACTATCGGGGTATCAAGTTGCTTAGACATACTATTCAAGTCTGGGAGAGAGTGGTAGAGCTAAGGGCGAGGAGGAGTGTGTCTATTTACAATACCTAGTTTAGGTTTATGTTGAGGCATTCAAATACATAAGCCATCCACCTTGTTAGGAGATTGATGGATCAGTACAGGGAGAGAACGAAGGACTTGCATATGGTGTTCATCGACTTAGAAAAGGCGTACAATATAGTTCTGAGGGAGGTTTTGTGGAGATGTTTGGAGGCTAGAGGTGTACATGTTGCCTATATTAGGTTGATTAAGAACATGTATGATGGAGTAAAGACTCGAGTGAGCACGGTGGGTGGGGAATCAGACCATTTTTCAGTTAAGATAGGGTTGCATTAGGGGTCGACATTCAATACTTTTTTGTTTGCTATGGTGATGGATGTGTTGATGCACTACACTTAAGGGTAGATGCCATGGTGCATGCAATTTGTAGATGATATTGTATTGATTGACAAGACACGAGACTGTGTGAATGCGCAATTAAAGGTATGGAGGCAAACCCTGGAATCTAAAGGTTTCAAGTTAAGCAGGACCAAGATAGAATACTTAGAATGTAAGTTCAGTAGCAAAATTCAAGGAGGGGAAATGTAAGGCCCCGTGAAATGCCTACTCAAAAACCCGGATCCCGTGGTGCCAAGTTAGGATCGTGCGTTAGAAATTAGTAGCGGACCTTTTGGATTGAATGATGTATTAAAAAGTCAAGAATAAGTTTCCAGAATAAATGCGAGAAATGTCGTCCAGAATGCGGTCGCATAATTGAAATGCGGACCGCATACCTGCCGCAGAGTGAGGCAGAATGTTGGATGAAATTGAAGTCAGAAATGCGGTCGCATAATCGAAATGCGGACCGCATACCTGCCGCAGAGTGAGGCAGAATGTTGGATAAAATTGAAGTCAGAAATGCGGTCGAAATGCGGTCGCATAATCAAAAATGCGGACCGCATAAGTCATCGCATATTTTCCTTTGAAATTGCGAAGGGCAGTTCTGCGGTGCACTTTGCGACCGCATAACATGAATGCGGACCGCATTATTACCGCATACTGAGTCAGAATGCTTAGTTTTTGGGGAGCATTCTACGGTCCATTATGCGGACCACATGTTTACTCTGCGATCGCAGATGCGACCGCATAGTTGACTCGGGGCTCCAATTTTCTAATTTTTAACGCGACTTCCATATCTATATAACCGGTGTTCTAGCTCATTTTGAACATTCATCTGAGCAATTCTAGAGAGAGTAAGAGGTTTCTTAGAGAGGGAAAGTCTCCCATCAAATTATT
>MU739749.1:3152-13448 GCA_026770625.1 Nicotiana glauca
GGGGGGGGGGGTCATCGGATAATTTTAAGGGAAATAAGGGTTAGTTGCGAGCCATTGGATCAAAAGAATCCAATGACTGTGATTAAAAGACGGGAAATACGTCGTCGTTTAGGTTATTTGGGTTTGGACCGGGTATTAGGAGATCTGGACTTGGGCTAAATGGGGTGAAATTGTAATTGGGCCACCAATTTTGGCTCTCTGGGTGGCCCAATTGATCAAAGATCCAATTGATTTCCAATTCCCTTTTCTTTTTGTTTTTCCTTTTTCTTTTCTTTAATTTTAAAACCCCTAGTTAAATTAATTAAGTCCTAAATTGAATCCTAAATTAATCTAATCTATAAAATCAGATTAATGATCTATTTGTAATATTTACAAAATTAGTTAATCCTAAATTAGTAATGAGAAAACTACTAATCTAATATTAAAAGCTAAAAATATAAAAATGAATAATATTTTTGTGCTATTTATTTTAATAAAGCAATTAATTAACCAATTAATCCTAAAATATGAACACAAAATCTAATATGCAATGCATGAAATTTTTGACATTTTTGGGGCATTTTTTCATGATTTAACAAAATTAAACTTGCACAAAAATGCAAAGAATTAATAAAATCCTACAAAAATCCTATAAAATTGAAAACAATTTGGAAAAAATATATATTTTTTAATTTTGTAGGAGATTTCTAATAGCGCAAAAATCACACGCACACAATCTTAATCCATGTAATAGAATAAATTGATACACAATCAAAAGATGTGGATTACGTGTGATGGATTCTTCAAGAATACTTTTATGTCATACTTGATTCTTCTCAACAGCCTTTGACAGTGTCACTAAACAAGTGTAAAAATCCAATCTCTCGTATAAACATTTTGACAGATTAAATGAGGTGTCGTATAAGAGATAGCTCTATACACTACCAAGAAATATTTCATATACCATAAATAATAACATACTTTTAGAATATTCAATAGACTCCAGTTCAGTGAGGTCCAATAAGGCGATATTAACAAACCAGATACGAAAAGAAAGGAAGAAAATAATTCTTATAACAAAAGGGCAAATTAACGATGAATCTGTGTTGGCATCTTTAACGTATTCAATGGCATTATGCACCCTTGGAACTTTTTGGGTATGCTGACACTCGACTTACATTTCTATGTCAATACAGTCATCACTCAAAGAAAAAAGAGGACTAATATAGTGACCACATGAAAGACATTTAATTTCTGAAGTCACCGATCCCATTGTAGTGCTTGGCTTTTTTTTTTCCTTTTTTTTTTAAACTGTAAATATAATTCTATGGGCTCATGTGCAATACTTTTATAAACTTTATGCTATCACATTTTAGAAAGTGGGTATCATTGAAAGAAAATGGTTATGAAAAACATGTTAGAACTATAAACTTTCTTGAAAAGTTATATGCACGCCCGATAATATTATTTGAAAATGCATGTAAATAGCTTTTCCAGATACGCAGCTATTTTATTCACAGCTCAAAAACATCACTACCTAGAATAAACATATTAGGAAACTGAAATAGAAATTTAGAGCTCAAGTAGTATAACTATTAATCCAGGCCATACTAGCCACACTATTATTAGTTATGTTCTTTTTTCTCTATCTTGTCATTTCTTTGGCTTCTTCTTCGAACCATGTTACTGCCAACATGTGACTCTGAGCGCACAGCGTCACCCGCATGTTCTTTACTACTCTAGATATAGGCGAAAATTCCCATAGCCATAAATTGATCAATCATTTAATATGTAATCCCGTCTCAACTTCAAATTACTCCCTCCGCTTCAATAAAGATGATACATTTTCTTTATTAGTATGTTTCAAAAAAAATAATATATTTCTATAATTAGAAATAATTCAACTTTAAACTTTTCGTTTTACTTGTTTTACTCTTAATAATAAACTTTTATAATCACACAAATGTCATGGCTTTACAAAACTTTTACACCTTAACTTTTTAAGTCTAAGAGTTTCAAAAGTCTCCCTCTTTTCTCTCAAACTCCGTGCCAAATTGTCACGGCCCCAAATACCAGATCGTGATGACACCTATCACAATACTAGGCAAGTCAACCCAACAAGTAACCACCGTCAATTTCTTTTACTAAAAAACATTTTTCTAACATTTAGTTAAGTCTCAATTTTTCATAAGGAATTCATAATCACTGAAATGTGCGAAAAACATTACAGAAAATAGACCAACACAACCCAAACATCTGGTATAACGAGTCTAGAGTCTCTAAATACACTGATCCGACTGTCTAATACATAGCAAGTTTAAAACGTAGGAAAAAACAAAACAAGGATAGGAAGGAGCTGGAAAGCGGGGCTGCGGACGCTGTGAAGCTACCTTGCAATATCCGATAAGCTCTGGAAGGAAACCTCACTCTGCTATTCGGGCATCTGGATCTGCACACAAGATGCAGGGAGTAATGTGAGTACGCTAACTTAGTAAGTAACTATAGTAAATAAGGTCTAAAAGCAGTGACGAGCAGTTGAAAATCATATAAAAAAATAAACAACAGAATATCAAGTCAAACTCAACAGTTTAAAAATCAGTTTCTTCATTAAGCTTCACTTTCAATTGAAATACTTTGAAATCATTTACTTAGCAATTTTCAACAGAGGCTCATTATAAAAGAAGAGTGAAATCAACAAAAAATTATAAATGGCCCTCTCGGGCACGGTATCACTCATAAATATAGCCTCTCGGGCAAGCCTCTTGGTCACTCGTCACTCAACACTCAGGCTTAATAGTTTCTCATAATAGTAATAATCATAATAATCGATGGGGTGTGCAGCCCGATCCATAGTTTATAGTCGACTACACTCACTGGGATGTACATACTCCGGAGGGGCTCCTACAGCCCAAGCGTCATATCACTGTGGTGCGCAGCCCGTTCCAATATATATATCGTTGTGGTGTGCAGTCCGATCCATATAAGTATCATTGCGGCGTGCAGCCCGATCCATAATATATACATATAATATTATTGCGGCGTGCAGCCTGATCCGTAATATTTATAATCCTCACCATTAGGTCTTCAACCTCTCTCAGTCATTAGCCTCACAGTCACTCGGGCATAACAGTGGAAATCAGGGAACTCAGTCCAAACAGTTCTCACATTTTAGGAAGAAGAGTGTTAAATCCAGTTTTAAACAATAAACAGGTAAAACATGACTGAGGATATGCTTTTAAATAAATAGAGTGAGGAAAACAGTAAAAATGCCCCTAAGGGTCAGGTCGGCACAAGGCCCCATACATGGCATACAACCCATAATACAGTATAAATTTCTAAAATACGGGATATCATAAGATTTCAAATCAAGTACGCGGCTTAATAGTCGCTACGGGACAGACCAAGTCACAATACCTACCGGTGCACGCCCACACGCTCGTCAGCTAGCATGTGCGTCACCTCATTTGTCAAAAAGCTACGAAATACCATGTTTTTGTACCCTCAGTTCCTGATTTACAATGGTTACTTACATCAAACCGGATGAAATACTATTCCACAACACCTTTGCCTCTCGCCTCGGCCTCCAATCGCGCCGAATCTACCCAAAATCAGAATCATAGCATTAGATTATGCTAAGGGATCGAAACCCAAGCGAAAATAATCAAATTATACTAAAAATTTCGAAATTGGTCCAACCCGGCCCCCGGGCCCACATTTTGAAATTCGATAAAAACCATATCAACAGAATCTTTATCCTCCCACGAGTTCATACATACCAAGAATACCAAAATCCGACTACATATGGCCCCTTAAATTCCTAGATTAAAATCTCAAGTTTCCAAGCCCTAATTCCCTAATTTAGGCTTCATATTCCCCAAATTTCATGTTTAATTAGGTAAAAATCACAATAAGATCGAATATTAAGTCCAAAATTCTTACCTCCAATAAGTTCTCTTTGATTTCCTTTTCAATCTCTCTCAAAAAGCTCCAAAACCGAGTCAAAAATGGTGAACTTAGTCCAAGAATCGCGAAAATAGTATTTTAAACATTCTGCCCAGCGATTTGAAATCCTTCTTCGCGAACGCGATCAAAGCCTCACATTCGGGAAGCACAAAATACCATTGACCAAAAATCCTCTTACGCTAACATAGAAGAACCCTCGCGAACGCGATGCTTCAGCTGATCTAACCTTCGCGAACGCGACTACACCTACGCAAACGCGAAGAACAAGACTTCTGGGATCCAGCCACTCCAAATACTTTACGCGAATGCGGGACCCTCGTCGTGTTCGCGATGACCACTGGACCTCACCCTTCGCGAACATGGGAACCACATTGCAAACGTGAAGGACAAAATGATAACCTCACTTCCCATCCCTTCGCGAACGCGAAGACCAAATGTCTGCAACACCAACAACAAATTTTCTGCAACTTTTTCCAACATGAATTGATCCGTTCAACCATCCGAAACTCACTCGAGGCCCTTGGGACCCCAACCAAATATGCCAACATATCCCATAACATCATTCAAACTTCTTCCAACCTTCGGAACACTCAAAACAACATCAAAATACCAAATTTGCATCGGATTCAAGCATAAGAATATCAAAATCTTCAAATCGCTTTCGATCAAAAAGTATATCAAACCACGTTCGAATAACCTGAAATTTTGCACACACATCCCAAATGACACTACGGACCTATTTCAACTCCCGAAATTCCATTCCGACCCCTATATCAAAATCTCGCCTATCAATCGAAAAACGCCAAAATTTTCGTTTCGTCAATTCAAGTCTAAATCTACTCCGAACCTCCAAAACACATTCCGATCACGCTCCTAAGTCCCAAATCACTTTCCGAAGCTATCCGAACCATCAGAGCTTACATCCGATCCCTTTAACACATAAATCAATATCCGGTTGACTCTTCCAACTTAACCTTACTCAAAAGAGACTAAGTGTCTCAAACCTTACCAAAATCTCTCCGAACCCGAACCAATCAACCCAATAACATGTAATACAACTGAATAAAATAGTAAGAAGCAGAAATGGAGAAAACGGAGCGATAATTCATAAAACGACCGGCCGGGTCGTTACACGAATTAAATTAACTCATCTAAATTGAAACGGACGGAGTATATATGAGTCACCCTACATGCATTTTGCTTTATTGGAACTTATTTAATTTTAATACTAAATTAGTCTGTGTCTAAAGGAAATTAGAGGTTTTTTTTTAGATCTTATATATATTCATCCTTATACTAATTAATAAAATTCTAATTAGACCGAAACAAATTTTGGAATTGTATTGGTAGTGCTGCTGGAGTCTTTATTTCTGTTGCGACTCCTTCTTAGCCAAATTTCCAGTTTCTAAAATAAATAAAAATTTGTATGGAGATAACTTCTCTCCATTTGATTTTATCCCTAACTCATGATCCTTTTCAGAAGTTTTAATCATCATATTGTCCCGAATACCAACAGTTACATTTAGAAGTCTGAACATGGTTAACAGTCCTAGTCGACTGCTTCTTAATTTAATTACGTTATTTATTAATGTTACTTGCACTCTATGTCAGAATGATTGTTAAATTTTGTATGATTCAGCCATTGTGAATGTGCTCAGCCTAAGAGGCCAATACTACATTCCAATGTCCTAAATTATATCGGTGTAATACAGAGTTCTATTTCTATAACGATCTTTACACAAATAGTCGGTCAGACGTATTGTTTAATTTTTCTAACCAACATGCATAAATTATATAGTAATTATATATAAATTTACGTGAATGATACACGTATTATATATTCATAAGTTATATTTCATTTAAGCGGTTGAATGAATGACTATTTAGGTTAATTCTTCTTTTTCGATATTGGTTCAGAAAGATGTGTCACACATAATTTCATAATTTGTAGTACTATTTTTGCACCTACGTACATAACTTGTATTTGTTTTATCACCAGCATAAATTTTACTTCATTGTTTCATATGAAACTCATTCGGTGGAAATATTAAGCATTAAAGACCAAACATTGCATAGTTCTAAATTGATACTCCTAGTCCAGTACTTAGACAGTCATTCAATTATACGAAATTAGATAATACATGTTTTTTTTACAGAAAAGTCACTTAATTATACATAAACATTCAGAAGGTCACTCAATCAGATTTCTTAAATTTTTCGGCAGCCAAATACCTATTATACCTGCTAAATCATCAAGTCTTATTATTTACGAATTACTTTTTAAATGTTATGATATTATTTTCTCTTTTTAATCTATATTATGACAATAAATCTTATTTATAAAGTAAAAGACAAAAAAGTATTTTCAAGCATATATAATTTTGGAATAAAAAAAATTAAGCATATTTTTCAAGCATATATAATATGTGTTGTAAAATAGACCTATGTTTTAAATAATTTTCTTTTTGCATGCATGAAATATATATTTTAAAAGCTTTAATTTTCATTAATTCTCAATTTTGTAAATAAACTTTGAGCTTTTGTTCTTACTATAAAAATTATTGATAAAAACGAATTATTTTAATTAAATTTCTTAGTTTGCTCAATTATTTTATTATTCCAACATTATGTATGCTTAAAAATTATTTTCACTTTATAAATAAAATTTATTTCTTTTTTATAAATTAAAAAGAGGAAAAAAATTTTAAAAAAAGAAGAAGATAAAGATTGATAATTTAGAGGGTAAAATAAGTATTTAACCAATAAATTTTGATATTATAGTTGAATAATATTCTTAGTGCTATAGACACGATTAAGTAAATTTTTTGTTATAACTAAAAAATGTGACTTTATTAAATAATTATAAATAATTAAGGGACGAATTTTAGTGATGAACTCTCGATGCTCCTATAACGGTGTAGATTAGGATTCTACTCTTACCAGTACTAGGAGTCCGAAAAGTAAATGACAACTTTTTGAACTCAAAATATATTTTTACAATTTTTTTTAAAAAGTTAATTTTTTAGCTAAAATATAATATAATACTACGTATTTTGAGAAGAGCGGGTACGGGCCCTCACCAAAGACGAAACCAAAGTCCTATTAGGAAATAAAACATCGACCTCAGTGAAACTGTTTTTTCCTTTCTGAAATCCTTCTCGCGAATTCAAACAAAGCATTAACCACCTCTCTTTTCCACCACACAACAAAATCTGTACAATCCACATGGGTTTCCATAAAAATCTTTGGAAGAAAATTAAGCATAGGGTCTCAACAATTTTATTCATTTTAAGTCGCCGCGAATTAAAACAATTAAATTGTAAAGAGATTATACATAAGAACAGTAATTCAGGATTAACGAATAATATATGTAAAATAATAATTCTTATAAATATCCGTGTAGTTCTATATCAATATTTCGAGCTTCACACTTTCTCTACTACAATTTCCACCATCTCAAATGAATCTTGAGCAGAAATATAGAAAAAGTTAAAGAGACCAAAATATTCAAGGGTATTTTTGTCCCAAAAGTACATCTCTCTCACTTCCCAACTCCTCTATTCAACATTTCCTTGTACCTAATAATAGAATCAAGCCTCTGTAACTTCAACTGCTGCCTAAACATGTTAATAAAATCATCAGCTTTCTCATCAACTTCTTCATCTTCTCCAAACGACGACGTTTCCCTCGTCGTCGCCGGTCGCCGCCAATCCACCTGGTCCGCCTCCTCTTCCTTCTCCGCCACCGCCATCTTCTCACTTGCCGACTTCATCATCGTCCTCGTCGGGACCTTCGCCGGCGTTTCAACGCACGTGGCAGACTTAGTTCTTGTCACGTGACTCTCAATCTGTGCTTCAATATTATCAACCTTTTGAACTTGTTCTTCTTCATACGGGTCGGCGTGTTGGGCCACAGAAGGAATTGGACCGGGCTTTTCTAACCGGGAGATAGACAATTTGATGGAGCGGACCCGTTGTAATAAAGACGGATTACGGTCGAGTTGTGGTGAGTTAACGGAAAAGTCATGAGTAACGGAGGAAAATGGGTCAGGGAAAGAGAAGTTAAAAGACCTGACTCGTTGTAACAAAGATGGACTTCGAGTGAGTTGGGGTACTGAGTTTTCTGTACTTTGTTGGTGTTGTTTCTTAGTATCAGTTTTGCGACTTGAAGTGATGAAAATAGTTCCAATCATGAGGTTCAGAAAGCAAAAGAGAATTGCGGGAGTGAACCAGCTAGATACAGATTCAATCATGGTGTTTCTTTTATATGTTGGAGAAGAACTGCTGAAGGGAAGAAGAAAGAAGATGATGAAAGACTAAAGAATGAGGAGTTATGGTTGGAGATGCGACGAAGTTTCTATATATAGAGTGTTAAGGCAGGTCAGTATTATTGTGAAAAATATCTAGAAATTAAGGGGTCATTTGGTAGGGTGTATAAGAATAGTGTAGAATAAGGTGTGTTAGTAATGCATAGATTGGTAATGCATGTGTTAGTAATGCAAGCATTAGTTATGCAGATAGTATTTCTTATCTATGGTGTGGTGTATTAAAATTATAATGCATTGCATAATTTTAAAGAAAAATAGTTGTTTACAAAAATATCCTCCATATTATCTAGCTTTAACTTAAGGGACTTCAAGGATATTTTTGTCTTTGACCATACTAATGCATGCATTAATAGGCTTGGTATTACTAATGTCATGATTTTCTATGCATTAGTTATAATAGGATAATACCAAGTATAATGTATAATTAATATACAAGTATTAGCTATACACAAATTGAAAAAATATATCAAACAAGGTGTTAGTAATGCATAGAGCTAATGCTTGCATTCTTTTTTCTAGTACCTTCTACCAAACGATCCCTAAGGCACGTTGGTAAAAGTGGCAACAAAGTCAAGTTGATTCTCTATTTTATAATCCACCGTTTCCTCCTGTATGAAATATTAGTGCATTTTTCAAAGGGATTGCTATGATGGCAAATAACCCCACTTCCAATCAAGAGGTTGTGAGTTCGAGTCTCCCCAAGAGCAAGGTGGGAATTTCTTGGAGGGAAGGATGCCGGAAGTCTATTTGGAAACAGCCTCTCTATTCCAGGGTAGGAGTAAGGTCTGCGTACACACTACCCACCCCAGACCTCACTAAGTAATATTATATTGTGTTAAATGTTGTTGTTGTTTTCAAACTTTGGTTACTTTCAAATATCTTTTTTTTAACATAAGTGTCATTTATTACATTCTTCAAATCTACACTTACAATCTTATGATCCAATTTATTTGAACATTAATCAAGTAAGCGATAAAGAGAAAAATATCCTTATAATTAAGGATATTAAATATTATTATTAAGAAATTTGCAAAAAAAATTTAAAGACTTATTAATATGGAGTGAAGGTAGTATCTATTTAGAAGAATTACTGTCTTGGCAATTATCATTATAATTTGTTACACAATTTTCAAAATCAATAAATACCTGTAGTCGATCAGCTAACTTGAACTATTGAAGAAGTCAAGTTGCTTCTCTTTTTATATATTTATTAGTTCGGAGGGTGAATTAAACAAATGATTATATAATTACTACTATAATTTTTTCTCACCAAAGGCATAAAATTATGTTCTCCAACACAAAATTCACAATACTTTATTAACTCACATAAAAATCACAATTACCGTAAACACAACTTTCTGATGCATTATTTTTTTAATTTGTTAAGAAACTTAGCTCAACGTAATAATATAAAACAAGAAAATAGACAAGAATATAGGGAGCAAGAGAGGAGAGATTCTTATTTTTTTCATGTATTCAAGTGTGTACAATGTGATGCCCAAACCCTCTATTTATAGGATGATATAGGTAATATAAAGGGATGCCATGAACATGCATATACACTACTAGAAATCCGAAAAAAAAGCGAACACAAAAAGCGACTAAAGTTGGTCGCTTACAGGTCAAAAAGCGACCAAAAAGCGTCCAAACTGGCTTGGTCGCTATTTTGCTGGTCCCTTTACCTTAGAGACCAAAGTGGGTCGCTAATTGTCACGATCCGGATTTTTCCACTATCGGGAGTCGTGATGGCGCCTACTAACGGAGCTAGGCTAGCCAAACAGTAAACATTCTCTGATAATTTCTCAACAATATAAACATACGAAAATAATTAAATAATAGCGGAAGACTTTAAGCAAAAAAAACTGAAATCAAATGCGGAAGTTGAAACACATCTCTACCCAGAGTCTGGTGTCACTAACTCACGGAATGTTATAGAGTACTAAAAACAAGTCTGAAATAATATTACACACTGTTTGTCTCGAAACAAAGAAAACAAACTAAAACATAGAAGGGACTTCGGCCTGCGA